>JAAKBH010000545.1:0-182500 GCA_019776075.1 Amaranthus palmeri
AGAATATTTGATTTATTTATTTTTTTATATATATATATATATATATATGTAACACCCCGAGATTTTCTGACTTCATTTATTAATATTTTAATAACTTTTCGAGATTTTATAATTATATTAAATTAATTTTAAAAGTAGTTTAATAAGTTGTGTTTGTAAACGAATTTAAATATTAACATATGTTTATATTAAAAATACAGCTACGGCTTCTAAAATAAAGTGGTTTGGATTAAATTGTTATTTTATTAAATTGTGTGGGCACATGAAAACGAGTTTTATAAGTAGGCATTTCAAGAAAGGAATCTAGGAATAATAATAATAATAATAATAATAATAATAATAATAATAATAATAATAATAATAATACCCATGATAAAAAGACTTGGTTAAACCCTAACACTAGCCGTCATTTACACTCCTCTCATCTCCTTCTTCTTCCTTCCTCCTCTCCATCTCTAAGCTCTCTTCTTCACACTCTCTCTTCCTCTTTGAGCCACCACCAAGCAGTTGTGCCACCATCAAAGACCAACCAATCCGGCAGCCACCTCCACCACCGGAAGGCAGCAACCGGCGGCCAGCACAGGGCTGCAGATCCTCCCCAAAACAGCAGCATAGTTCTGCGTTTTCACTCCCATGGCTGCCCCATCTCCCTCTTCTTTCATTTTCCCCATTGTAAGACATATCTTCTTCTTTGTGAGCCATTTAAACTCTACTTAAATGTTATTTTTTTTTTTATATAATTTCTAGTTGTCATATGAATGTTGATGTGATTATTGAATTGAATGGTTGTTTTATGCTTAAAATTAATTTGGGTGAAGAGTTTGAAGTTTGAGTTGAAATGGATAAGTTATGGTTGTTTTAGGGTTTATATTATAATGAATTTAAATGTAGTATTTTGGGTAAATTCATGAATCTTAGTTTAAATTAAGTTATAGCTTGATATAATTTAAAGTGAGTAGATATTAGAAAGTGTAATTTGAACTTGAATTAGTTAGAGTTGGATGAATTCAAAAGTAGTATGTACTACTTTTGTGGTTTGGATGGTGTTTTATTGATTTAAAACCTTGTGTGAGCCTTGTTTATGTGACATGGTTGAGGAATGGTGGCTAGTTATTGTTTATATGACTTTACTCATGGTGGTGTGACTAGTATTGTTGATACCCATTGTTGTAGAATAAACGATAATAGTAATTACTTAGAAAGATTAAGGTCGCGATTGTCAATAATAAAAGTATTGTCGTGGTTATAGTCGTTTGATGAGGTGGTTAGTTTTGAACTGGGTTGTTATATGGATATGATTAATTGTGTTGCTAAGTTTTGTGACTTTGACCCAAGTTATACGAATCGTTATTAATTCGTCAAACTACAAAATTAATTTATTTTTAATCGTCTTACTCTAAAAACCTTGGAAAAATAATAAATCACTACTACCATGAGTGATATGATGGTTATTAAGTGTAATGTCATACATTACGTGTTCTTAAACTTTCCGATGAATAGTTTGACTATAACGCACAAGCGTATAGTTGTGCCCCTTTCACTTAAACATATCTTGATATAAACTTGACTAGAATATAATGTTATAGTTTGATTGGAATTGATGACGTAGTTCATGTGTGAACATGTGTTGAGTTTACTGCATAAGTGCGTTTAGAATGCTATTAGCTTGAATCGAAACTTGTTTGACTAATTGTGTAGTTGTATGAAGTCAGTGCTTCTTAAATGATGTGAAGTAGGCTTATTAGTCTTACTTTTAACGATATAGGTGCCCGGTTCATAAGAGGGATTAAGAACCTCCTTCGAAGTGACTTTTGCGACTTATTATCTTGCAGTTACAGGTAAGTACACGCAGTAGCTAATTCCTGTATCTTGAATATGTTTTCTCTGCGTAACAATATTATATGAGCTATGTTGGATATGGTTGGCTATTAAATATTATTAAGTTAGTGCTACAAGTGGAATCAGTCGTAGAGATAGTAGAGGATGAGTTCAGATATCGCAAGATTAGAATGTTGGATTGTATGAGATTGGAATGGGAATAAGTCCCCTTATTTGATGAGATATTAAGTTGGATATTTACTGTGACTCCACTGGATTGGTACCCCAGATGGATTAGTTCCCGGAGGCATTGACCGTCTATATATGGTCGCTGTACGGGGGTATGATCATACTTTGCCATTGGGCGCCGGCATGGCCGTCACCGTCCTTGGCTGAGGTTTTGCCATGTGGGTCTTGCAAACCCCAATATGGTGGCCTCTAGTCACATAAGAAGATATGTAAAAGTAATTGAAGAGATAGAAGACTGGTGAAGATATTGAGAAGTATATTGAATTGAGAACGAGATGGAGTAGAGGCTTACACGTTTGGATACCTTCCTCACATTGCTTTGTCGAAATTGTTTATTGGTTATGTATGCATAATTATTATTGTTAGTTACTGACGTGTACTGTTTGTTTCCTTGTTGATGGCTTGTCTTTGATGGCCCTGCTATGACACGTTGGTTTATGACCTTACGTTGAGCAGTAGGGGTATCATAGATAGTACTTGCAGGTTTTTTGGAGTTTATTTACATTGCATAGGGGGGATTGAGTGAGAATCTTGACACGTGCCATGTTCTAACTAATTTTGACGCTTCACGTGTTTTGAATTGTAACTGAGTATGTTTATGGTTTGAGGCGTGTCCCTCCTTTTGATGTAATTAGTTCCGCTGCAAAGAGTTATTTCGCTTTATATTTCGTTTATAGTATCTTGAATGGCTTGTATAGCTGGTTATGTTTTTAGAAAACCTAAGTGTTTACATGGGAACCACGATCCATGCCTAGCATGTCGACAAAGGTTTTGGCGATGATCCATTCCGCCGTGATTTTGTTGCAAGGCTATTAATGTCTCTTCTCATGATGGTTTATTGTTTGTGATTTTTTTGGTGCGTTAAAATTCAAGGCAGATGCTGCCGAAATTTCCGTAGGATTTTGTTTGAAAGTTTTTCTATAACCTCTTTAATCAAACCTAAATATTATCTTTTCTTCTTTATTTTAAATTATTTTAAATGTAACACCCGAATTTCCTCCGTTCTCTTCCGGTTTTGGTTCCGTTCAGAGGGTCGGAAATTCAGGGGTGTTACAGGTGGTTACCAGAGCCAGTGGTTCCTATCTTTCCTAAACGCTTCGTGTTTTCTCTAATGCTAATCTTTGTTTTGTTTTCGAAGTTAAACTGCTTTAAGAGTTTGGGTAGATATGGGATAGGTGCATATTACATTTTCATGCATATGATTATCATTGCACGTGAATAGGTAACTAAATAGTTTGTTTAGCTCATTTTAAAACTTATTTTCATGTATGTTATTTTTTTTATAATTAAAAGTTATGATTGTGGTTTGAATGATGATATGATGCTAATCAATTAAGTAGAGGTGATTTATGTGTTATCCGAGTACTAATGACAATTATTACGTATGTTGGACAATTCATGAGTTGCGTGATAGATATTAATTACGAAAATAGTATATGGATAATGAACTTATAGAGAAGTTGGTGGTAATTGGTATTTCCTTTTGATTGTAAGGATGGTATAAACTTTGGTCTTATGTGCTTGAACATTTGTTCATGTTAATTGTTTTCGCAAAGCTTATGAGTTCGATATTGATCTTACACATAAATCCAATGCTTATTTGTTTGTTTGAACATTTTATTGGTCAAATACATTTGTTCCTCAGTATAAAGAATGTGGTGACCATAATTCTTTTGAAGATTGTTAATGATTGTGCAAGTATGATTGTAAGTAGTGTAAACACGAATAAGGATGAGGAATTTAAAAATAAATAAACAAATAAATAAATAATAGGATAATATTTACACGTGATTGTAAGTGAAGTTGATTAGTTAGATAATTGATATGATAGCCTGTAAATAAAGTCTTGATTATATGTTAAGGATAATATTATAGTTTTTGAAGTCAAGCTGATGATTTATGTAAATAAAGTGGTAGCATGAGTGCGAGTTTTTATTTTTATTTTTAATTAGTCATGCATCGAGTCATGAATTACAATCAAGAAGCGATTTAAAAGTTTAGAGTATGTTTTAAGTAAAGAGATTATGTACCCGATAACGTGAAAGATCAATTATTTAACTCACATAAGTGCACGAAAGTATCAAGTACAGTTTGGAGTAATGTCTAACCAACCCTAAGATGTTATATGAATGATTTTCAGTTAGATTTTGAAAATGTCTCCCAAGTGTCAGGAAGTGATGATGACCATTTACACTATGGTGGGTTCGACCATCGACCACACCAACTTTTCGTTGTATATTTTTTTTTTTTAGTATCAATAGTATTAAGTATCATATTAGTATAGTACATTGGATTGGCTTGTGTCGTGTTCCTTGGATCAAGTGCAAAGACTTAGAGAATTACATGTTTATCGTAGTATGGATCATTTTTGTTTGAAGACATTGGTTAAGTTGATAATCCAATTATAGTATTAATGGGTTGTCACAATTGAGTTGAATGACTTTATAGATGGGATAGCCATGAATGTGGTGATTGAATCATTATGAATACTCTATTGTTCTCGTCCAAAATTTTATTGTAGAATGTCTTCCTAAATGTATAACTTAAATAATGATTCAGTTGTAGAAATAAAGTTCTCATCTATATATATAAAACTCACTAACATTTTAAGGTAAAGTGTTGAGTCTTTGATTGTTTAGATATAATTGTCTAGCTAAAGTAAGTAATTCAAAAGTCAAATGAGTTGTTTAAATATTAAAGTGGGGTCTTCTCTTTTAAATTAAAATTTTAGTAGTATACAAGTATTTCCCGAAACTTTTCTATATGAAAATGTCTTGAAATTGACTTATATCATGATATTATTTATTAGTAAAAGTTATAATATATGTCCATCTACTAGTAGGCTATGGTCATTAAACACTATCTTGAATGATTTTACTACCCTTACTACATCAATTTCATCCATGCCTTGTTAAAACATTTGATATTGGTGTTGAGTTTTTGTGTGGCATAGTCATGTCTACCAATAACACTTTCCAAACTCATACAGTGATTGAGACTGATGCTTTAAATTGGTTGATGTAATATATAACGTTTCCTAAACATCTTATGTATGTAGTGAGACCTTAAGAATCGGGTGAGAGTAAAAGCGATAGTCAACCTATTAGCCTGAGTTATTTAGTTTATAGATATTTTGATGAATTATACACTATAAGGGTCCCCTGTTATTGATTTTGATTTTGTAAGCATCCAACTCTTATCATAATTAATATAGTATTTTATGTTTATCATGTGATAACGACTTTAAAATCACTATTCTTTTATCAAAAAAAAAAAAAAAAAACGAGTGGATGTGGTTCTTCAGATGAAGTATGGGGTTTTGTTTTTTTTTTTTTTTTTTTTTTTTTTTTTTTTTTCCTTCTTAAAGACACATGAGTTTGAGTATCAAAGGAGAAACGTGTTATTCGCAAATCCTCAATTTTAGATTGTATTTCGTAGATACATATATCTTTTCTTACATAAATTGGTAACTTTACATTAGGGTGGATAGTTAAAGATAATCATCATAAACAAACTGCACGTGAAGGGCCTATGGATTGATTCGAGAGAGCACTATTGATGAGTAAAGTCTGATAATTGAGTTTTAATAAATGCTGATATGCGTGATATTTTTTTTTTCTATCAGATGATAATGTGAAGAAGAATCGTGATGATTTTAAAGCGTTTACTAAATTGAACAATAATTGAAAAAAAAAAAATTTATATAAAAAAAAGGAAGAAGAATAGATTCAGTGATATTTAAAAATAAAATAAAATTAAATTAAATTAAATAAATCATCTTCTCATGGCCTTCTAGGCAGTTACAAGACATAAGGATAAAATAATCTAATGATGAGGTGAAACGAGCGTCTTTGCACACATAAGATACACGTAAATATTTTAAGTACTTTAGAGTATCTCATTGATCACCACTTATCCTGCTAGTGTTTTGAAATGATAATGTCTATATGAGACTCCAGATGAAGCTGACTTTACATATGTTACTGTTTTAATAATGGTTGGTGTGATACGTGGTAAATTAAGTTTGAAGAGTGACTTCATGAAGATAATGTAGTCCTAATAAAAGTCAGAACCGTTTCAAATCTAAATATTGAAGAAACGAAAATGAATATGTGAATAGTTATAATTTGAGAGATGAAGCGAGATAAAGAATTATGTCCTAAACAATTATTATACAAAATCATTATTATGCGATAAATAGAGTTAGATAATATTAGCACTGGTGTCAAGAAGTGTTTTGATTTGATGTTACTAATTCATTGGATCGTAATAAGCATGTAATGAAAAAAAGGTTTGAAATTTTAACATGTTTTGATACAAACATTCATGTGTAAGTTGTCATTTCTAAGTTCGCATTTTAGGTTGAAGGGCGATTGAATCCCCCTTATTGACAAGTGAATAATTGTGATGCATAATTTCAAGTGCTGCATTATTTTGTTAGCATTGTGTTTTTTTGCACCTTAGTATAGTGTTGAGATTGTTGATGTAACAGTCATATGGTTGAGATAACGGTGTTATAACTAGTTAGAGGTAGTGTCGTGATGAAGATGTTATGGTGTAGATTAGATATTGTGAAATTAGAATCGGTGTCGCAACTTTATCAAACTTGTATGATTGATGACTGCTTGCTATTTATATTGGAAATTCTTGTGATGTATACATAAAATGTCATCTTTAGTACTATTGTTATATATGTACATGATGCATTACTTTAATCATACATTAGTTTGCGATTTTATCTTGATATAAATCCTATACTTTAAACATATCTAGTCGGATGGTAAATGAACAACTGAAAAATGTTGGTGACTTCTATGTTGCCATTCCTGATTCTAAATCATCCTCATATTATCGTTATTAGAATTCGATATCATGGTAGATAAAAAAAAGGGTATTGTTTAACAATTATGATATGTGTATTAGTATGATGGTTGGGAGCGTATAATTATTAGCTACAGTAACTTGCAAAAATGTGGTACATATAATTGGATCATACACTTGAAACACGTAATATGTTCAGAGTTATTAATTTGATTTGTTAATCTACTAATCGAGTCATGATGTATAATTTAATATGTTATAAAATAATTTGATCATACATGATTAATGAAAAGAACATTTCATGTTAAGTAAAAAGTTAGGGTTATGATATGATAAGTAAAGTTAATGGTGAATCAATTTGGGGTTGATAACCAATCAGTTTTGTAAGAATCACGCATCCTTAAGTCTAGGGTGCTTAATGGTAATACCAGTTAAGTGTTGAGCAATTTTATACTTTTTACTTTTGAGATTTTGTTGTTTTGATATTTTACCCATATTTATAGTTTAAGTTATAATAGTTGAAACTTTCCTACATCGCAAGATTATCACAAAGTACGACCTTAGGTGGTCACATAGAACTGGAAAAGTTGTTTAAAGAATTTAGATAACATGACATTTCGTGTTGTTACGATCTCAATTAATACACTTTATAAGTCGCGTGTGCTACCCTTACTTTGTAAACATTAAGGAGAGTTGTCTTAGTAAGAAACATATTGAGACCTAGATACTAAGGTGTGTGGTACTGAGATCAGAGATATTAAATAATTAGAATGACATGGTCTAACCATTCTATCCTTGCTTATGTTTCGAGGTCAGTAAGTTACGGGGTCGTAACTAAGTTCTTAAGGGGGGTAGAATGCGTTAGATTTTCGCGTGTTTGCATGCATTTCTCGTCTATGATAACAATCTATGGCAATTTTCATGCTTTTGACTGATTGTTGAACCAAATTTGTGATATCTACATGTTTTCGATTAATTGTTTTATTAAATTGTGTGATATTTACATGCTTGTGATTAGTTGTTGGCTCAATGTAGGTGATTACAAACACTCGAAATGAAACATGAATAAATATATTTTGATAGATTGAGTATCCTTGTGTCAATGGTGTCGATAAGGACACAATTCTTACGTCAATTCATAAGCTGATATAGATAAAACACCTTCTCGAGTTACTAGAAACATAATTTTTTTTTCTCAGGGTTGTACTCTTGTTACCTCAGTTTCGGGGACGAAACTCTTTTTAAGGGGGGTAGTCTGTAACACCCCGAGATTTTCTGACTTCATTAATTAATATTTTAATAACTTTTCGAGATTTTATAATTATATAAAATTAATTTTAAAAGTAGTTTAATAAGTTGTGTTTGTAAACGAATTTAAATATTAACATATGTTTATATTAAAAATACAGCTACGGCTTCTAAAATAAAGTGGTTTGGATTAAATTGTTATTTTATTAAATTGTGTGGGCACATGAAAACGAGTTTTAGAAGTAGGCATTTCAAGAAAGGAATCTAGGAATAATAATAATAATAATAATAATAATAATAATAATAATAATAATAATAATAATAATAATAATAATAATAATAATAATAATAATACCCATGATAAAAAGACTTGGTTAAACCCTAACACTAGCCGTCATTTACACTCCTCTCATCTCCTTCTTCTTCCTTCCTCCTCTCCATCTCTAAGCTCTCTTCTTCACACTCTCTCTTCCTCTTTGAGCCACCACCAAGCAGTTGTGCCACCATCAAAGACCACCAATCCGGCAGCCACCTCCACCACCGGAAGGCAGCAACCGGCGGCCAGCACAGGGCTGCAGATCCTCCCCAAAACAGCAGCATAGTTCTGCGTTTTCACTCCCATGGCTGCCCCATCTCCCTCTTCTTTCATTTTCCCCATTGTAAGACATATCTTCTTCTTTGTGAGCCATTTAAACTCTACTTAAATGTTATTTTTTTTTTTATATAATTTCTAGTTGTCATATGAATGTTGATGTGATTATTGAATTGAATGGTTGTTTTATGCTTAAAATTAATTTGGGTGAAGAGTTTGAAGTTTGAGTTGAAATGGATAAGTTATGGTTGTTTTAGGGTTTATATTATAATGAATTTAAATGTAGTATTTTGGGTAAATTCATGAATCTTAGTTTAAATTAAGTTATAGCTTGATATAATTTAAAGTGAGTAGATATTAGAAAGTGTAATTTGAACTTGAATTAGTTAGAGTTGGATGAATTCAAAAGTAGTATGTACTACTTTTGTGGTTTGGATGGTGTTTTATTGATTTAAAACCTTGTGTGAGCCTTGTTTATGTGACATGGTTGATGAATGGTGGCTAGTTATTGTTTATATGACTTTACTCATGGTGGTGTGACTAGTATTGTTGATACCCATTGTTGTAGAATAAACGATAATAATAATTACTAAGAAAGATTAAGGTCGCGATTGTCAATAATAAAAGTATTGTCGTGGTTATAGTCGTTTGATGAGGTGGTTAGTTTTGAACTGGGTTGTTATATGGATATGATTAATTGTGTTGCTAAGTTTTGTGACTTTGACCCAAGTTATACGAATCGTTATTAATTCGTCAAACTACAAAATTAATTTATTTTTAATCGTCTTACTCTAAAAACCTTGGAATAATAATAAATCACTACTACCATGAGTGATATGATTGTTATTGAGAGTAATGTCATGCATTACGTGTTCTTAAACTTTCCAATGAATAGTTTGACTCTAACGCACAAGCGTATAGTTGTGCCCCTTTCATTTAAACATATCTTGATAAAAACTTGACTAGAATATAATGTTATAGTTTGATTGGAATTGATGACGTAGTTCATGTGTGAACATGTGTTGAGTTTACTGCATAAGTGCGTTTAGAATGCTATTAGCTTGAATCGAAACTTGTTTGACTAATTGTGTAGTTGTATGAAGTCAGTGCTTCTTAAATGATGTGAAGTAGGCTTATTAGTCTTACTTTTAACGATATAGGTGCCCGGTTCATAAGAGGGATTTAAGAACCTCCTTCGAAGTGACTTTTGCGACTTATTATCTTGCAGTTACAGGTAAGTACACGCAGTAGCTAATTCCTGTATCTTGAATATGTTTTCTCTGCGTAACAATATTATATGAGCTATGTTGGATATGGTTGGCTATTAAATATTATTAAGTTAGTGCTACAAGTGGGAATCAGTCGTAGAGATAGTAGAGGATGAGTTTAGATATCGCAAGATTAGAATGTTGGATTGTATGAGATTGGAATGGGAATGAGTCCCCTTATTTGATGAGATATTAAGTTGGATATTTACTGTGACTCCACTGGATTGGTACCCCAGATGGATTAGTTCCCGGAGGCATTGACCGTCTATATATGGTCGCTGTACGGGGGTATGATCATACTTTGCCATTGGGCGCCGGCATGGCCGTCACCATCCTTGGCTGAGGTGTTGCCATGTGGGTCTTGCAAACCCCAATATGGTGGCCTCTAGTCACATAAGAAGATATGTAAAAGTAATTGAAGAGATAGAAGACGGTGAAGATATTGAGAAGTATATTGAATTGAGAAAGAGATGGAGTAGAGGCTTACACGTTTGGATACCTTCCTCACATTGCTTTGTCGAAATTGTTTATTGGTTATGTATGCATAATTTATTGTTAGTTACTGACGTGTACTGTTTGTTTCCTTGTTGATGGCTTGTCTTTGATGGCCCTGCTATGACACGTTGGTTTATGACCTTACGTTGAGCAGTAGGGGTATCATAGATAGTACTTGCAGGTTTTTTTGGAGTTTCTTTACATTGCATACGGGGGGATTGAGTGAGAATCTTGACACGTGCCATGTTCTAACTAATTTTGACGCTTCACGTGTTTTGAATTGTAATTGAGTATTTTTGGTTTGAGGCGTGCCCTCCTTTTGATGTAATTTGTTCCGCTGCAAAGATTTATTTCGTTTTATATTTCGTTAAAGTATCTTGAATGGCTTGTATAGCTGGTTATGTTTTTAGAAAACCCAAGTGTTTACATGGGAACCACGATCCATGCTTAGCATGTCGACAGAGGTTTTGGCGATGATCATTCCGCCGTGATTTTGTTGCAAGGCTATTAATGTCTCTTCTCATGATGGTTTATTGTTTGTTGATTTTTTTGGTGCGTTAAAATTCAAGGCAGATGCTGCCGAAATTTCCGTAGGATTTTGTTTGAAAGTTTTTCTATAACCTCTTTAATCAAACCTAAATATTATCTTTTTTTTCTTTATTTTAAATTATTTTAAATGTAACACCCGAATTTCCTCCGTTCTCTTCCGGTTTTGGTTCCGTTCAGAGGGTCGGAAATTCAGGGGTGTTACAATATATATATATATATATATATATATATATATATATATATATATATATATATATATATATATATATATATATATATATATATATATATATATATATATATATATATATATATATATATATATATATATATATATATATATATATATATATATATATATATATATATATATATATATATATATATTTCTTTTATTTTAGTATGTATACAAATCAATACACATTTTTAATTTTGTAAAAGTAAGCATTTTAACATTTAACATTATATAATTTTGAGTCAAAAATTAATGAAAGATAAATTAATTGGGAAATTATCAATGGTGCCCCTGTGTTTTGGCCTTTTATCAATGATCTACAATCTTTTTTTTTCCAATAGCACCCCTAAGGTTTGACGTTAACTCACGCCGTGACACTTTTAACGATTTTCCGTTAAGTTACCGTTAAGTTTTTTAAAAAACAAACCATGGTTTGTATATGATTAACTGAATGAGTTTGGCTCTTGTTTTTCCCTCCTCGAACATTCTCTCTGCTTTTCATCATCATCTTCATCTCCTTGCTTGACGCCATTGTTGTCGATTTTCTTCATCTATGCTTCTTGATCTGTCGGTGGTAAGTTCTCGATTTGCCCTAACTTTTCTTTCTGTACATGCAACTACATGTTCTTTGCTGTTTTGTGCCCAAAATGTCGATTGTAATGGTAGAATAATTTGCAATTTCGTTCGTTAAATGTGGTAGTTTTAGGGTTTTTTGTTGAATTATGGTTTTTGTAGATGTTCTGATTGTTTATCTGTAACAGTGAACCCTAGAAATTAGGGCTTTTTGAATTTTGAAACTTGGGTGCAATTTATGAATGTTGATGGTTTTTTTTGGTTTGTTTTGTTGATAGATTGTAAATGAATGACTGTGTGTTGTTGAAGTTCGTATATAAGGGTACTGAGACTGAAGTTTTTGTTGAGGATACAGACTTAGTGAACTTGCTTGACATGATCATAGAGTATTGGGATAAAGCAGAGTCCATGGGTCATTTGATGCCTAAGCATCCTAGTTTCACTTATGTGTATAAGAAGAAAAATGTTCAGATTGTTGATGACAAGGCACTGCTGGAGATGTTTAGTAGGAATAAAGGAGTTGAAAGCATTGTCATCAAAGTTGGAGATTCAAAAACCTAGTGTGTTGTTAGATAATGCTAGGAGACTTAGGGAAACCCTAAAGGAAAATGCTAGGAAGAAAGAGTTGGAGGCTGAAAATGCTAGGAATAAACCTGTTTCATCTGATGATGGGGATGATGATGATGTTGTGATGATAATTCCAACCCCTAGTCTTCAAGGCTAGTTGAATTGAGTAAAGAAAAAGAATGTGTTGCATCTACTTCAGGACACATACCTTCAGAAAGTGAGGATGAATCCTTTATTCCATCCATATCAGTGCACACAAGTGACAGTGAGAGTGTGTCATTGATTGATAGTGATGAAGAGATTGAAGTTGATGATATTGATGTTGTTGATGATTCATTTGATCCTTATGATGGTCCAGTATGGGATGATCATTGTGATACATTTGATAGTTATTTGAATAAGTTGTATAGGAATGGACAATTGTTTGAAGATAGTACATTTGGCAACATACAAATTAGAGAGTGGCAACTGTTTACTGATAGACAACACATGAAAGATGTAATTAGGAATTATTGCATTCAGTCTGGGTTTTCTTTGGTTATTGATAAGTCTGATAAGCGTAGGTATACAGCTAGATGTAGTGATGCTAATTGTGATTGGAGGTTACATGCATCTATTCTCCCTGATGGTATTACTTGGGCAATCAAAAAAATTCATAATTCTGAGCATACATGTTTGGGGCTAGAAACAAAAAACAGTATGGTCACTGTTAAATGGGCATGTATTGCATTACTTGAGGATATTAGGGCTAACAATGACATCCCAGGTAAAGCCTTGAATGAGTTGTTGTGGTCCAGGTATGGTGTTGAGATGGCTCAAGCAGGGTTGTACAGAGTTAGGAACATGGCTCTGAATATCATAAATGGGGGACATGATACATCCTATAGTTTTCTGCCATCTTATTGTGAAATCATCAAATCAACTAATGAAGGTTCTCATGCCAACTGTGCTTGGTATCCTGATACTCATCCTGAGAATCCTTTGGTTTTCAAGAGCATCTTCATTTCTTTCAAGGCATCATTGGATGGCCTTTTTGCTGGCTGTAGGAGTTTGATAGGGGTTGATGGGTGTCATTTAAAGGGGAATTATGGAGGAGTCTTGTTATCTGCAATTGCCCTAGATGGCAATAATGAAATATTTCCAGTAGCATGCGCTATTGTATCAAGTGAGGATGAAGAAAGTTGGAAATTTTTCATATGGCATCTGAAACATGCCCTTGAACCAAGTCAAAGAGGAGACAACTGGTGCATCATCTCAGACAGGCAGAAGGTATTGATTATTGTTCCAATCAATTTTGTTATTGTGTTTCTTTGTTTTGACTAACATAATGTGTTGCAAATGCAGGGTATTGATAAAGCCATAACTGATTTATGGCCTAAGGTGCAAAGGAGGTATTGTTGCAAGCACCTTAATGCCAATTGGAAGAAGGTTTTCCCTGGTCCAAAGTTGTGGCAACTCTTCTGGTTGGCATGTGGGGCTTTCTCCACATTCACCTTTGGAAAGGCAATGAAGGAGCTTGATAAGCAAAATAAATCAGCTAGGAGATGGTTAGCTGAGTTGGGTCCACAAGATAGGTGGACAAAGCATAAGTTTGATACAAACTTGAAGTGTGATATAAACAAAACTAACTTTGTAGAATCCTTTAATGCAACCTTAGGTACTGATAGGTGCAAGCCAGTGCTAACTTTGTTAGAAGGGATTAGGAGGGTAACAATGGTTAGATTGGCAACTAGGAGACAAAAATGTGATACTTGGGATAAATTGTGTCCAAACATTGTGAAGAGAGTGCAATAGTTGTGTAATGATAGTAGGTCATGTAGAGCATTCATGTCAAGTGTAGGTGAATATGAAGTAATGGAGGGTAAATCCGCACTTGCAGTTTCTTTGAACAACCACACATGCCTTTGCAATGTGTGGCAACTCACAGGTATACCTTGTAAGCATGCAATGCGTGCTATACTACATGAGGGTCTAGATCCACATTCCTTTGTGCATGAATGTTACTCCGTTGAAAGATACAAGCTTGCTTATGGTGAAAGCATTAAGCCTATTCCTGATCAAGACAAGTGGCCAGCTTCAGAATCTCCTTCCATACTGCCACCTATCATTAAAAGAGGGGTTGGAAGGCCTTGTAGAAACAGAAGGCGAGCTGATGATGAAGAGAGGAAGGGAAAACGTAGCAAGACAGTGACATGTGGAAAATGTGGGGAATTTGGACACAACAAGTCCACTTGCAAAGGAGGGGCAACTAAGAAGCAAAGGCTACAAAAACAGCCTGATGAGAACCATGAGAACCAATCAGCCTTACAAAAAAGTGTTACTTTTTACTAAAAAGGTGTTATTTATGGGAAAAAATGTGTTACTGTATTTTATGATACTATTGGGCAAAAAAGTGTTACTTTAAGAAAAAAATTTTGAAAACACACAGAAAAAGGTGTTACTTTTTACATAAAAATGTGTTTACTTTTCGAAAAAAACGTGTTACAATTATTTTTTAGAAAAAAATATTTTTTTCTGAAAGTAACACATTTTATGCTAAAAAGTAACATCTTTTTTTTGAACAAAAGTAACGTTTTTTTGTTCAAAAGTAACACATTTTTATCAAGGCGATTGGTTCTCACAGTTCTCATATAAGCTTGGTTCTCACTTGAACTTGACCATATATATATAGATATATATATATATATAATATATATAGTATATATATAGTATATATATATATATAATATATATAGTATATATATATATATATATAATTATATATATATATATATATATATATATATATATATATATATATATATAGTTCTATGAGCGGGATACACTGGGTTGGATGATGAAGATGATGATGATGATGATGATGATATATATATATATATTTATATTATATATATATATATATATATATATAGATATATATATATATATATAATATGATATATACTATATATAGATATATATATATATATATATAGATATATATATATATAGTATATGATATATGTATATATATATATATATATATATGTAATATATAAATATATACTATATTAATATATATATATATATGTATAAAATGTATATATATAGTACTATATATATATATATATATATATATATATATATATATATATTTATATTATATATATTATATATATATATATATATATATATATATATATATATATATATTATATATATATAATATAGGGTTATGAAGGTTAATTGTTTTCTGATTTAATTACGGACAAAAATTTATAACAATTATTATTTTTCTGTAATAAGTATAATGGTGTAATTATTCACATCTAATTTTGCAGCTATTTCTCCAATTAACATACAATTATTGAGTACATGCCAATTTGAGAAAAGATGATATTTGGAGAACCCTTTATTATTCTAACGTATGGTCAAAGATTGCATTTTGTGTAATTATTTCTCCAATTATTCACATCTAATTTTGCAGCTATTTCTCCGATTAACATTAACATACAATTATACAAGCCAATTTGAGAAAAGATGATATTTCGGGAACCCTTTTTTATTCTAACGTATGGTCAAAGATTGCACATTTTGTGTAATTATTTCTCCAATTATTCACATCTAATTTTGCAACTATTTCTCCAATTAACACACAATTATTCATTTTGTGTATTCACCAAATATCATACTCTTCCGTTTTGAAAGGTTGATTTGTATGATTAATAATGTTGCCTCAAATAAAGTTTAACCATTTCTCTTACTCAATTAAATTGCATCAATTCGATGATATGTTGGAAAACTTTTTTCATTCTAACGTATGGTCAAAGATTAGTCATAATTCATATGGTCAAAGGTCAATCCCTAATACTTTTTAAAATTACTTACCTTTTAAAATTCAATTTTTTTACTGACTCCTTTCAATTACATACTTATTAAAATTTACTCTTTGAAATTAAATGCCTAATTAAGTACATGTCAATTTGTGAAAAGATGATATTTGGAGAACCCTTTATTATTCTAATGTATGGTCAAAGATTCCATTCATAAAACATATGGTCAAAGATCAATACCTAAATCATTTTAAAAATCAATTTTTTTATATCTTTGTGAAAAATTTACGCAAAAATATATGCCAATTTGAGAAAAGATAAGATTACTTACTTTTTACAATTAATTACCTTTTAAAATTATATTAAATTACTGACTCTTTTAAATTACCTGCTTTTTAAAATTTATGCTGTGAAATTAAATGCCTTTAACTGCACTTCAAAAATCAGAAACTCGTGAAATTAAATGCCAGAGCCTATCATATGCAGACAGGTGGCTGTGATGTTTGAGGATATGCCACCTGTAATTATTCTCAATCCTTTTAATATGTTTTATGATGATTATCTCATTCAAAACAAAGTCGTACACGTCATTAATTTAGTCAAAAATCAAATTATATTTCCACCTTTATTATACATACAAAATATCATTGCTAAATAAATTTAATCGGTACACTAATGAAGGGTAGGTTATAAATTTATTATAATTACGGTATATTTGAGAAATTGAATTTTACTTTTGAATTCAAATTTTGTATAAATTTTTATTTGAATATTCAAAGTATTATTTAAATTTGATGTTGGTTCAATTCAATCTATACCTATAAGTAAAATAAAAAATGCTTACATCATCCACCCCCAAAACTAATGAGGTGACACCTTAAGAATGAAAATTTTCCCTCCAAATGATAAAGATGATGTCATCCTAAATTTTAATTCAACCTTATGAATTGTATTGAAAAATTGGAAATAATCAAAACTTTGAAAATTGGAGCATTTACAATGTAATTGTTCAAGAATGACTATGTGCATTGGAAGAGATAATTGGGTAGCATTTATAATTTATATTTAATCTAGAAGTATTTGTAATTGTTCATTCCTTCATACAATGGATTCATCCCATATTTACTTGGAGCATTTATAATAATTGTTGAATATTACAATTGGTAGCATTTATAATTTATATTTAATCTAGAAGTATTTATAATTGTTCATTCCTTCATACAATGGATTCATCCCGTAACTTGGAGCATTTATAATAATTGTTAAATATTACATTTATAATAATTGTTGAATATTACAATTGGTAGTATTTATAATTTATAATTAATCTAGAAGTATTTTTGTAATTGTTCATTGCTTCATACAATGGATTCATCCCGTAACTTGGAGCATTTATAATAATTGTTGAATATTACATTTATAATAATTGTGTTGAATATTACAATTGGTAGCATTTATAATTTATAATTAATCTAGAAGTAATAGACAATTCATCTACAATTATTTGTAATTGTTCAAGCTTCTACCCTATATTTATATATACATGTACTTAACAATTGATCATTTACACATAACAAATTGAGTTAGTTAATTATAAAAATACTAGTATAAAACCCGTGCATCGCACGAAGTTTTGTAAAATAAATTTTTTTATTTGAAATGTAACTTTTAAATTATTGTGGATTTGCACAATGTCATTATTAAATTACAACAATTAAAATAAAATGCAATTATATATATATATATATATATATATATATATATATATATATATATATATATATATATATATATATATATATATATATATATATATATATATATATATATATATATATAATTTATTTTAACATAATTATTCAATAAATAATTAAGTACCCGATAAAAAGGTTGCTTACATAAAAAATCTCAATTAAAATAATAACTTATAGGTTTTGAAATACCTCTTTAAATACAACATTTTCTGTCCTATGACATAAATAACCATCTTTATCACATATTAAAATTTTCAATCCTTTCCTACTAGTCACTCTAGAAACTGCAACGTAAAATTTTCCATGACTAAAAACAGGCTTTGGAAGAAACAATCCAACATAAGATAGATTTTAGAATTATCTGTAGGTGTGAGAGTAATCCTTGGAATAAAGACCTTATAACCAATGTTAGAACCTGATATCACAGTTGCTTGAATAACACGGTCACCAAGATGATTAACCACTAAGCGTGTACCATTGCATAAGCCAGTTGACTGATCCACATTTCTAAGAAGCATTATTGGTGCTCCAACTTTTAACACTAACTTATGGTTTGGTAGTCCAGATGCTCTTATTGAGTTTAAAAATTCAACTGAAAATGCATCATCACTGCTCTTATTGAGTTTAAAAATTCAATTGAAAATGCAAATTAAATAGTAAAAAATTCAAACCTTTTCATCTGTTAAAATCATGTGGATCGAACTTACAACACCTTGTTCTAAAAATTCCCACATGTGTGTTATTTTAGCTTTAATTCTCCATGTCCCTCTATCACCCTTAATTTCATTTAGATAATGAATAGTCATCTTGACTTGACTTAGAAAACTAATATGATATTCTAGAAATGTATGTGATTTAAAAGAAGAATGCACTTATATATATAGTGTAAATTAGGTTAGGTCATACGACTAATGTGCCCCAAACCGTAATTTATTGGGCTAAAATTGTGTGAATAAATTGCCTTCGTAAATTACCTTTAATAGGAGCTTAATTCTTATGACTAAATTAGGTTAGGTCATACACCTAATGTACTAAGTTTTGACTGAATAAATTGCCTTTAATAGGAGCTTTATTCCACTAAATTAATTCATCATATATTATATTTTTGGAAGGTAGTTTTGAATATTGTGTGAATATTTTAACCGTAATTTTGTGATTTAAAAGAAGAATGCACTTATATATATAGTGTAAATTAGGTTAGGTCATACGACTAATGTTCCCCAAACCGTAATTTATTGGGCTAAAATTGTGTGAATGCCTTCGTAAATTGCCTTTAATAGGAGCTTAATTCTTATGACTAAATTAGGTTAGGTCATACGACTAATGTACTAAGTTTTGACTGAATAAATTGCCTTTAATAGGAGCTTTATTCCATTAAATTAATTCATCATATATTATATTTTTGGAAGGTAGTTTTGAATATTGTGTGAATATTTTAGCCGTAATTTTGGCCCACTAAATCAGTAATTATTATGTGAGCTTGAAATATGTGAGTATTTTGTGAGTATTTACCACAGATATTAATATTGCCAGAGATATTAATATTGTGTGAATATTTTGTGAATATTTTAGCCTTAATTATTTCTAGAATAAAAATCTTTCATATTATATTTAATTCAGCATATATTATATTTTTGGAAGGTAGTTTTGACTGAATAAATTCTAAATCCGTAATTTTAGCCCACTAAATCAGTAATTAATTCATCAGTAATTTTCCAAAATAGGAGCTTTTTATTGCAAAACATTTGACAAATGACGGGTAAAAATTTGGCCCACTATCCTGATGGGAGCTTTTATTCAGAATAGGAGTAATAGTATAAAACATGTTGTCCCCACTAAATTAGGAATAAATAATTTCATCAGTAATTCTTAAATAAGGCATGTTTTTGCACCAAAATTATATTATAGTATGATACTCAAATATATCCATATAAAATGTAGGATTATTTTAAATACTCCTATTTTTTAAATTGGGACATTTTTTCATTTGGCAAATTCACCCTACTTGTCCAATTTCCTTTTTTGCACTGATTTTTTTACTTAAATAACCTTATTTTCCTTTTTATTTACATAGGAAAAAAGAATTTCCTACCCTAATCATGTCCAAGAAAAATTTTTTTCCAGAATAGGAGCTTTTTATTGCAAAAAATTTGACAAATGACGGGTAAAAATTCAGCCCACTATCCTGATGGGAGATTTTATTCAGAATAGGAGCAATAGTATAAAACATGTTGTCCCCACTTAATTAGGAATAAATAAATTCATCAGCAATTCTTAAATAAGGCATGTTTTTGGAATAAATAAGGCATTTTCTTCAAATTGGCTGTGAGCTTGCCACCTGGCATTTTTGCACCAAAATTATATTATAGTATGATTATATCCTACCCTATACCTTGAAAAATGACAACATACAATTACATTGAAGAAATAACACCTCTCAATGACTCGATGGTTATTAAAATTTGAATAATACGATTGTGGAAGCCTCCAAGTTATGATGATCCAAGTGTAGATGGTAGTATCGATATGGTTTTTTTAGATTAAAAGGTATGTTTCGTTGATTTATATTAATTTTTATGCTACATGTTATTATTATTTAATATTGTCTTACATTGTTTAATATATAAATTATTAAATATATTAATTTCTTTCATGTTTCTTTCTTTCTATGTTCTACTTTTGTAGGGTGGAAAAATACAAGCAACAGTTAAAAAGTCTTTAATCAATAGATTTAATGATAAACTCATTGAAGAACATTTGCATACTATTGCCAAGTTTGGTGTTGGACAAAATAATGGAAATTACAGGACAACCAAATTTTATTGATTAAATATCAAATTTTATTTTAAAGATACTTTGTCACGCTTACTTAGTAAATACTTAAATAATATCAAAATAACATTATTTAATGTCGTATAAATTGTATTAAATTATATTTGTAAAATTTAAACTAAAATAGATTTTGCTATTATATGCAATTATTAATTCAATTAAATTGAATAATTAATAATTTATAATTTATATTCTATATTTTTTTAATTATTTTTAAAAAAACAAAAAATAAAGAAAATCGTGCATCGCACGGGAATTATCTAGTATTTAATAAAATGAACACAAATACGACCTTTAATATCATGTAACTAATTAATAACAATCTTTCCTAATTTCATTACCAATAAAGTGAGTCAACATTCACTTCAAGGCAGCTGAACATTCTGATATAGCCTTCATTAATCATGTTTAACGTATAAGTACTATTATGTTCCATTAGAACCATATGTTGCATTGAATAAGAATACTAATTGTATTGTGTAATGTATTAACACTATTATTGGTAGTGTTATGGACCATTCATTTGTTGCTTGATCTTCATCTAGAGAAGGATTAAATAATACCATTTTATTAACTACGTTGTTAAATTGTGAAAACAGAACCATATTAAGGTTGAAATTGCTCAGTTTAACATCAAAATTGATCACTTATATAGTAAAATTGGAATGTTTTATTTTAATAGAACTGTTTAAGATTTACTTTAAGTTGAAATTGCTAACTTTAAGGTCAAAATTGATAAATGTCCAAAAAAGGAAAAACGAGGAAAAACATGTGAGACAGTTACATGCGCAAATTGAGCTCGTCCAAATTGATAGTCTCATAATAGACCGTCTCGGTCAAGTTTTTGTAAGTTATATATACAGATTATTTTGATAAAAATGACAATAGAAAGCTCAAACATATTCATCATATCCTCATAATCATAATTACTAATATTTTTAATAAAAAAATCACAAATGCCAAAGCCCTAAAAAACTAACTTTTATTAGCTATAATTTGCTTACATGATAATATATGATTTATTTTTATTTTTATTTTGTAATTATTATGTTTTACTTATTTAATCGAATAATTATATTAAGAGAATAGCAATTGCATAATACTGTTATTTGACTTTAATTGGTTATTACATTTAGATAAGTTATACTCCCTCCGTTGTTTTTTGATTGTCCTATTTGAAGATTTCACACAAATTAAGAAAGGTGGGATTTTTGTAGATAGTGGGTATTATTTTATTAAGAAAGGTGACATCTTGTAGATAGTGAGTATTATTTTATTAAGAAAGGTGGAATCTTTTTAGATAGTGAATGTTATTTTATTAAAATAGTGGTGTGAATTAATAATTTTATTGGTATTATGTGAAGAAAATGAGGGTTAAATGAGAGATAAAAAGAGTATATGGAAGATAAAAACTTTCAAAAATAGGAAAGTATTCTAAATATGACAAACTTATGAAACTACTCGTTATAGTAATGTGGACAAACTTAAAAGAACAGAGGGAGTAGTTGAAAGTTATAATTCTACATTAAGGAATATTATATCTATAAAATGTTTTCTCAAACTAAAGGTTTTTGTGTCATTTTCACTATAACATAATTTGCTTTTAGTTGTATATATTTAGCGACTTTTAGTTTAAATGTCGCAATTTCAAATTTCTTATAGTGTATATAGAGGAATTAGTGACATTTATTAGACCCTTTAACAGCAAATTAAAAAGTCACACTAAAACTTTTAGCGACATAGAATCTAGTGACATTTCTCACAAATGTCACTATAGACTATAGTGACAGTTATATTTGCCACAAAAGACCAATAAGTGTCGCTAAATCACTTTATTGTGCAACTTAAAATAAAAACCAATCATTATTACACTAAAAATATGAATCAGTGGCATTTTTTGAAGCCACTAAATACAATGCCGCAAAAAACTAAATTTGTTGTAGCGTTTGCAGACATGTAAATACACTTATTCAAGCCGTAATATCTAATTTAAGATAATTAAAATTATAAAATGTCAACATTAGTTAAATATGAATTGAGATGAAGCAAACAAGATCACAATTAAGTAAGATGAATAGAACCAAAAAAAGGGAAAAACAAATTGTATTAGAGGAAATATATACTTACTACGAGTAAATAAGAGTTGTAAATTGAGATAAATTATAAAATATGATCGAATCATTAATCTACATGTGGAATTATTTTGATTTTGCTATATATACTCCGTCCGATTCATCATATTCTATTATTTGTTTTTTAACATGTTTGCAAATTTATTTACTAAAATTTATGACATGTTATTTTAGATTTTTAGTACATGAGATGAATAAAAAGTAAGAATAATCGATGAATGATATTAAAAAATAAAATAAAAGAATAGTATGAATATGAGATAGGGATGGTCATGGGACGGGTCCGGAGCGGGTCCTATTAGACCTGGACCCGAACTCCTTTAATTTTTTGAGATTCAGACCCGGATCCGGACCCTAAGGGTCCAAAATTTTCAAACCTGGACCCAGACCCTCCGAATATGATGGGTCTAGGGTCCTTAATGGGTCTAAAAAAGTCTCTTTGATTTGTCTAATTTGAAACATTTGTAAGTCATTATAATTTTCGTATATTTGTAAGAGAGTTATTATCATATTTTATAAATATTTAATATTGATTTAACCTCTAACCTCCCATAGCGTTACCCTTATACGCTTAAATTCTATTATAAACACTAGTTCGAGTCCAAGAAATAATGATAATTGGGTTAGCATTTTGCAAGTAGCATATAATTTATTAATATATATTGTGATTATATGAAAAAATTAAGTACTGGGGACAAAATTCATACGCAGAAGACAAATAAAAATAAACAATTAAATATTTATAAGAGTCCGAGGGGCGGGTTCAGGATTCTGATATTGGACACGGATCCGGACCCGCCAATTATTTTTTAAATCCAGATCCGACCCAGATCCGATGGGTCTTAAAAAATAAGACCAAGACCCTTAAAAAAACGGGTTTAAAGCGCGTCCAATAAGATCCTGAACCCATAACCATCCCCAGTATGAGATGATCTATCCTCGCTTTTAGCGGCCTGATTTGTATAACCAATTATATAATAAAAAAAAAAGACAAAAATGATAGTAATATAGGAAGATTCAACAAATTTTAAGGCCATTAAATAAATGTAGAAAGAGAGATGTGAAGGCCAGGGTGAAGCCCACACGGACGAGAATAGAATGTAAAGCAAAACAACAAAGAATATCTTTTTGATAAGACACCAACCATTTCAGTTAACAAACCCACACGGTGGGCAGTAAATAACGTCTCACCTAATAACGACTGCCGCTGGTTTTGAGCCCTTTATTTCTTTCTCTTTTCTATTTCCGCGGAAACGCGTCAACCAACTGACCTATTAACTGTTCCTAAATCCTAATTTTGTCCTTTTCTTTTTTAATTATTTACTCACTTCTCGTTGCTACTAGAATGAGTATTTAATAGTTAGAGGTTACTTCGTCCCACTTAATTTGCATCAGTTATTATTTTAGTTTGTCTTATTTAATTATCTTATTTTTATTTTTGGACAATTACACACTACATTCAATTAAACTAGCAACTCTAGGTAAATAACTGTTATTTGTCAATTTAGCAAATTACACCCTTATGGAGGGATTTGATAGGGTTACATTTTAAAGATTATAATTGATCTTGTTGTGTGTTGCTTATTTGATTAGTATTTTTTTTTCTTTTATATTCATTTATAAATTACGGTAATTAGCGTGTTCAAAACCGGATACCGAGTCGACCCGAATCCGGAAATCCAGATACCCGATTTTTCGGATACCTGAAAATGCGATCCGGTTCCGACTTGGATTAACTGGGTACTCTGAATTCGGATACCCCGTTTCATCCGGATCGAATCCGGATACTGGGTTTTAATAGAATGGTTTTTAAAAATATTTTTTTGTCTTTTTTGTTTATCCATGCCTTTTTTATTTTCATCTTTACTTTAGAACATTTTTTTACAGAAAATTCAAAAATTAACTCTAATATTCAAATACTATTTCTATTTTAGAATATATTTAATCTTGTAACTCTGTAAATATTTATAATTTATCATTTACATGTTAAAATCTTGTAAACTTCTACCTTAAGAAAAGTAATGATTATATTATTGCTCATTGGTTTAAGTAGAACAACCATAAAAAAAATATGCAGAAGAATAATTATATTAAGATTCAACCTAAGGTTAGCTTAAGAGATACTATCATTATTAGAAAAAAAAAAAAGAAAATCGGATGCCGAATACCCGATTTACAAAAATATGTGACTCGGATTCGGTATCTGGTTTAAAAGCGGGTACCCGGTCCGGATTATCCGGTTTGTGAAACCGGGTTAAATATCCAGTTTTGAAAACCGGATACTGGATAATCTGGATCGAATATTTGGATTGGGTTTTATGCACACCCCTAATGATGATTGATTAGAACTTCTACAAAAAACCTTATCCAGTTTCATTAGTTGTCTCCTTGTACTAGTGTATAGTTGCTTGTTACTTGTTATATTTTGTATTTTAATATATCGACTCATCCTATATTTTTTAAATTGATTTTGACCCTATTTTCTACATGTAATAAATTATTAGAGAGAATGAATTGTCTAGGTGAAACTAATATATAATTCAAATATCGATCACTCTCACCAGTAATTTAGATAATAAACATCTTTATCAATCTCCAAACGTTCAAGTCTTAGAATAAAATAAGCATTAAGTCTTTCAATTTTTAAAGTACAAATACACAACCTTATTTCAAAAGGCAAAGTTCCAAATCGTATAAACAAATCACATAATAGTTTTTATATACTATTTTTTAAAAAACAAATGAAAGGGTCTATACTCTGCAAAAAATATAGCATATATCTACACATATATAGCCACGCAAAACTAAGTGTGGATGACTGTTTTGCAATCATCATCATCATCATCATCCTACCCATTGTATTCCGACCATAGAAAACTATGGGCAGGGTCTGGGGAGGGAAGGACAGTGGCAACTCATACCCATAAAGTAGAGCGCGAACAATAGGAAACTCCCAGCTTTAAGACAACGATAATCCTCTACATTGAGAGATGAAAAAACGCAAAATAAAGAATAAAACGTTTTTTTTTGCAATAAGTAGACTAATTAATTTTAGCTCTAGGCACATTTATTAAACATAGAAAAACTTGTCTCACTTATAAATGTGACTATATCTAAATTAAATAAAAACATAAAAAAGTAATAAGTAATTGAGCAACACTCTCAATGAAAAAAATATAAAAAAGATATCAGTTTTGCCACATTATAAGTGAACATTTGAAATAGATAAGACCCTTCATTGAAAAAAAGCATGCAATAAGATAATAATCAAACTTATTCCTAATATATCCTCAAAAAAAACTTATTCCTAACATAAGCGAGAAAGTCCCAAAGTTGAGGATTGGGGTTGTTCACAGTTACTAAGTGCGAACAAACATGTTGACTAGTTTTGACCTGTTCGCACTTAGTAACTGCGAACAGGTACTTCCCTTAAAACAACAGCAGAATCTTTCTTTTCCCATTTTCCCCAATTTCGCAAAACCCTAATTCTAAAAAGTCGACTGTTCTCTCCTTCAAAGCACTCTTAAACTACCTTCATTCCATCAATTCTTACATTCCTTTTCTAGTTTAACACTTCAAATTTAGTCTCAGATACACTAGCTTCCACAAAGGTAAAGTTTTTTGCGTTTTTTTCGAGTTTATAATTCGTTTTTTAGGTTAATATTGAAGTTTATTTATTTACTCAAATGTAGGTCACAAGTTCTTCAATCAACACTCTTTTTCATCATCCACGACTAATCAAGGTAATGTTTGATTGGAATTTGAAGTATTGATGATGATGAGTTTTTTGAAGTACTTGATATTCTTTTCTACATTATATATAATTAGAAAATTTGATGGTGTTATTAGAAATGTTATTTATGAACTTATTAATTAATTTATTACTTGAATTTTATGTACATTATATATAATTAGAAATTAGAATATTGTTAGTAATTGATGAGGATGTAGATTTTGTTTGTATTGATGTAGAAATGGCATCCTTTCATGTGACTATAGTGTGTTTTTGGAATGGTTCTATTCGAGAAAGTAGTGGCAATGTTGATTATGTTGGGGGTAGACGTAGGTTGTTTGCGTGCAAATCGAACATGGATTTGAATGAGTTAACGTCTAAGAAGTTCTAAGATTGGGTTGGACCCCAGTAGAAGTACCGTTAATATAAGTTTTAAATATGCCATGAGTGGACAATCTATAGCTTTTCCGGTTGACGATGATGAGACTATAGATGCTATGTGGGAGTAATCAAAGATTTCACAAATTCATTTTTCGGATTTATACACGGAAGAAGTTCTTTTAGGGAAGGTGGTTGCTTCTAATCCTACTCCTACACCTATGCCTATATCCACTCAAGATCCCTTTGTTCCTTCCCCTTCTTTTACTCCTTCCCTACCCCCTCCAAATCAAGTTTCAAGTGATGAAGTTGTAATCATAAGAGAAAGTGAGGAGAGGGCACGTTGGGGCATTGGTAATGAGAGTAATGAGATTGATGATGATCCTTCTGAGGATGATGTGGATGTGGATAAGGATGCCTTAGCAAATGACATGACCTTATACAACATTCCTACAATTGTTCCTCCTACAACCTACGCCCGATGTCCACCTCTAGATGAGTATGAGGAGGACAACTCATGGAGGACTTGGGCTTGTGACGCTACTTACATCGAAGAAGTGGAGTTAGAGAAGGGTATGATGTTTGATAGTATGGAAGCTTTTTTGGAAGCTATAAGAGTGTATCATATTCGTAGAAATCTGGAGTATCGAACGGAGACTTCAAACCAAACCGTCCTTACCTAGAAGTGTAAGCGGGTTTGTTCATGGAGACTTAGAGCTAGGATTGATACATATTCATCTTCACGGCGTATTGTTACGTACAATGGGAAGCATGAGCATTGTTACAGCTGTGGGTAAGGGAGCATATTCTGATCAACCAACCTTACAGAGCGGTTGGAGGAGGTGACTTGGTCCTTCGCAAAAAACCCCCACCAGATGCTGCCTATGGATCACGCTGGAATTTTGCGCACCAAACTCACAACCATACGGGTACCGGTCTAGGGTTCTACTGTAATCAGTTAGACCCGTTGCGACCAAACTAGGTAACGTTACTACAATGCTAGTACTACTATGTCTATTTAATCATTAATGTACATATAATGTAGTTTTTATGGGACCCGTACCATGCCGAATCCTATGCAGTTGTCCCCGATCACTCGTGGATTTAGTTAGGTGCGTGGAGGAATTCTGTGCCACTCATATGCTTCGACATTGTCGAAGTACATTTACCGGAGTGCGTACTGCGCCACTATGGTTTGCAACAAAACATTCCACCACTTTGCGACGCCGAGCCTAAGCTGCACCTTATCTCTCGAAAGAATTAGGGTACGAAAAATTGGACAGAGATCAACGAGCGCCACATCGCTCGTTGGGATATGAGACTAGAGCTGCTAGCACAAGGTGCGCCAATTGATTCTGTCGGCGCACCTACCACACCTGACTATATGTTGTGGTTCCTGTCCATCACACGCCGATATATGACACCACGTGGCCTCACTAAAGGAGCATAGTACACTCCAGTTGCGCCTACGATGACTCAAGTCTTCATTTGCGTTTAAATGATTAAGTTGCCGATTTCCTAATGCAATTACATTAACTAATGCTATTATTTGCAGGCACAAGGTGTGGCGGCCGTGATCCGGTCTACCCACGAGGAGTCCGTTCCAGAAATTGCAGAAGGCGTGCTCCTAAGCACATAGTTCCAGCACTTAATACCGGAAGTTTCTGCAAAGTCATCAACGCCTAACGTCGATGTGCACATCTCATCTCCTGCCCGTGACGTTCATTTGGAGGAGATGTACTTGTCATACTCAATTTACGATGCGGGGCCATCTCAGCCAACTCAGCTATCCCAATATTAGTCCCCTTCACTACCAAAGCGACACACGAACGCCTCTTACTATCGTAGGAGGCGTAGGATAACAACTCAGTTGGATAGGGTAGATGAGGGTGATGAGCATTAGGTAGTTTGATGGACTATGTATGTTTATATTTGTTTAGTTGTATGTTTCAAACATATGTATCTATATATATGTTTATTTAGTTTATCATGATCTCCAGGGTTTGACTTATGTATGCTCGGACTTTTAAAACTTATGATGATGTTTATGTTGAAAATATGTCAAACAAAAACAACTCAATAATTAGAGAAAATGATGCCGAAAATTCAACATGATTTCATTAATAATGAGTACAAATACATAGCTTGTTCAAGAATTACAACCATTGCAACCTAGAGTTCCTTCTTAAACTTTTTTAATACGCTCTCGGTTTTTTCACTTCTACAAGCCTTATCAGTTGCTTCCCTTTTCAAGTTATGTATCTCGTTTTTAAGTTCCTCATTCTCCTTATCTAGCCTAATAATTATTGCTTTTAGTCATTCGGTGCCCTCTAGATCAACCCACCTAAAGTAGGTGCATCCCAATCCTTCATCTTTGAATAGTGGACAAGCAACATATTGATGCCCGGGATCAAAATCGCTCCAATCACGATCGAATTCGACTTCATGACCACAATGACAATGCTCTTCCATTGAATGAATCTTTTATATGTGTTAATAAAATAAACATAAACGCTTTAGCTAAAAGCATTAAGATAATTCAATAATAACATTAAAAAAATAAAAAAAAAACTACAAAGCAATAATAATGAAACTAAATTATATAAAATTACCTTAGCTTAGGATGATAAATTGGTGAATATGTATGATGAATCGAGTTATAAGATTTAGGTATTTATAGAGAATTGAATTAACGGCTAGTTTGACAATATAACGACTAGTTTGAATTTTCAAAAAATGTAAAGGGGTTGTTCGCACTTAGTAACTGCGAACAGGTCAAAGAAATTCAACAGGCTGTTCGCAGTTAGTAAGTGTGAATAGCATGTTGACCCTCTTTGATCCATTCGTAGTAGTTACTAAGTGCGAACAACCCCTTAACATTTTTTGAAATTCTTGCTTCTCTTCGCACTTTGTAACTGCGAACAGTCCTGAACCTATGCTCTGGAGTATTAGGCGCTTATATTTTGAATAAGTTTGATTTTGATCTTATCCTATCACTTGTGGAAAAAAAAGCTATTGGCTGCGGTTCCTAATAAACGCAGCATTTAATAGAAGAAAAAAATGTGAAAAAAATAGCACAAAGGAAACCGCAGCCAAAAACCCCCAAAAAAATATACACTAGTATAGGCTGCGGTTTTCATAATTTTTTTTTTTTGTCAAATAATGTGTATTATATACCAAGGAAGAGACAAAGACAGCCGCTCAGGCAGGAAATTAACTCCACGCCGAGCCACCAAAAACGCTATCGCTCTTTACAAAAAGGAGAGCGAGATCCCAAAAGAAAAGCAACCCCAAGCTACTTACTAATTACAGAAAGAACATATCAATCATTCTACTGTTTGCTCTTCCTACAGTCCTAAAGACTATACAATTTATAACCTCCTTCCTAGTGAGGGAGTGGTTATCAAAAATCTTTTTGTTACGTTGCATCCAAATACCATAAATCATCTCGGTCCAAAGACCAACAATCAATTTAGCCCGATCAGTTTTCTTTTTGTTGATGTTGCTCATGCTTTGAATCTCAGAGTGGAAATCTGGGTCATCGAGACCCCGAGGAAGAAATTTGAAGACTTTAGAGCGAATTTCCTTTGCATTCGAGCAATCGAAGAACAAATGATGAACAGATTCACGGACACCATTGCACAAAACACAAGTATCATCTGATATGTCTGTCCATTTCCCAATCCTATCTCTCGTTGCTAGCCGATTTTGGATTGCCAACCACGTGATGAATCTGGCGCTTGGGCTCGACATATTTCTGATCATAATATTCCCCCAATGGACCCTAGGCTCAACCGCAATGAGACGATCATAAACTGTACCAATGTGGAATGAACCTTCTTTAGTAGCATTATCCCAGCCCCCTATCTTATCCAAGAGATCTCTCTGCTTCATTATCTTCTTGAAACTCCAAGATGCATGAATAGAAGGGCAGACAGCTTGGAGATCTTGCGATTTGATGTAGTAGCTGTGAACCCATTTCACCCACAAATTCTCTTTGTTGCTGGCGATGTTCCAAAGGTGCTTCAGGATAGCTACCCTATTCCAGATATACATGTCCCTCAGGTTTTGGCCTCCCTTGGCGAAAGGTAAGCTCATTTGTTTCCAGGAGACAGCAGCTTTTTTAGAAATTCCCTCCTTTCCCGTCCAGATGAAGGATCTACAGATGCTCTCGACCATTTTGATCACCTTTTTGGGAAGGCAGAAAATTTGGGCCCAGAAGTTATGCATACCCCCAATAACACTGCGAACCAGCTGAATCCGACCTGCGTAAGACAACAGTCTAGAGGACCAGTATCCAATTCTACCCACGATTTTATCAACAAGAGGCCTACAATCCCGAGAATTAAGCTTCTTAGAATGCAGGGGAACACCCAAGTATCTGAAAGGAAATGAGCCCTCTACCATGTGAAGATGCTGAATGATGTTCGATTTGCATTGATCATCTACCCCAGAAATATACACATTGCTCTTGCTGTTATTCGCCTCGAGGCCCGAAGCTTTAGAGAATGACTGCAGCAAATAATACATGTCCTATAAAGCCATAAATTGAAAAGCATAAACCCTAGCTATTTCCTTATTTTCTTCCGCCTCTTTCTTATTTTCTTCGTCCATCTTATTTTCTTCAACTGATCTTCATCCATTCTTATTTCTTACTTCATCCTCCTAATTAACTCAAAAAAATTTGATTCTTCTTCCATTGATTCTCTTAATTAACTCAAAAAAATCGATTTTTCTTCCTTATTTTCTTTAAATGAATTTGCAGAGATAAAAAAAAATTGACTCTTTTGCGACATTAGGAACGATTCTTTGCAGAGAAAAAAATGCTAATAGATCTACAACATTGATTCTTTGAGTGGGGACATAAAAAATCGAGAACGAAGAATCTAGACTTCCGTTGCTTCTAAAAATCGCCCATCAAAACATCAAAACACTCTCTTTGATTCTTCGCCATTGACGTTTGAGAGATGAAGCTTCTAGACTTCAAAGTGAAGTGAGAAATTTGTTTCGTCATTGCTATGTCTCAACCTCTAATTGCTATGTATTATGTATTTGTTTCGATCTAGATTTCAATGTAGATCTATTTGTTTGATTTCTTTTTGTTTAGTTTGATTTTTTTTTTCCTGTTTCTTTTTTGTTCTTTCATTTTTTGTTCTTTCATTTATTTAGATTTCAATGTATTAAACTTCTGTTGCACCTTTTTAATTTGATTTCAATAGATCTAGATTTCATATGTTTGCAGAGATTTTTTTCTGTTTCTTTCTTGTTCTTTCATTTGTTTAGTTTGATTCAATGTACTAAACAAAAAAAGGTGCTCAAAGGCTACGGTTCTTAGAATGATCGCAGCCAATAATCAAGTTTTTTTGTTCTAAAAATGGGGTATAGGCTGCGGTTTTTAGGACCGCAGCCAATATTAATTTCTCATCTGTAGCTAAACCTAATGCTGCGAGAAACCGCAGCCTATATTGGCAAAAAACCGCAGCCAATAGCATTTTTTCCACTAGTGTATATGCTTTTTTTTATTAAGGGTCTTATCTATTTCAAATAATTGTGGAAAATGCCCATTTAAACCATGTTTAAATGTGGCAAAAGCCCAATTAAAAAAACAATTTTGGGTGAGACCGTCTTATTGGGCCGGCTTAATTGTATATATTATTTTACCAATTTTACAAATTTTAATGTCAATTTTAAGAGTTAATAGACCATTTTTGAAGACTTAAAAGAACAATTTCAAGGATTCAAAATTGACATTTTAAAAGATGGAATTTGACAATTTTAAGACATAAAAGTTCAATTTCAATACTTAAAAAACCAATTTTAAGACTTAAAATTCTAATGGCTAGACTTAAAATTCTCAAACATTAATATTGATATTAAAAACTTTAAAATTGACCTTTTAAGTCTTAAAAATAGATTTTAAGTCTTGAAATTGTCATCTTAAGTCATCAAATTAATATGTCAAAATATTCTAAAAAACCTATTGAATCTAGACAGGTTGCACAAATAAGGCATTCTCATAGGAGCGTTTCTGTTTCGGTTAACTTTTATTTTTTTAATAAAAAACACAACCTCAGCTTTTTTATTACTAAACACGACAAGATAAAGCAGTTTTGATATGCCTCTTGTCCTTCCCTTGATGAGCAACTCTGACTCCTGAATTTTTGCTCATCTTCCTATTCCCTCCCTACTAGGTAAGTAATTATAATAAATTACACTAATTATCCAAGCAAAATTCCTCAAAAAATCTCATTATAGGCGAAATTCCAAATTGGTTGATTGCAATTATCTTCCACCTATGAAAAATTGTGCATTGTTTGATCGACTAAAGTCCTATTTTAAGGTTTTATATTATATATATGGTATTAGTTGACATTCCAATTTAGAATTTTTCATTCTTGAGTTAGATTTGTAAATAATTAAACTTTACCTTAAACTTACGGAAAAATTTGAAGAATTTCTTGCTCTAATCGTCTCTTAGGTTATTTGTCATATTCTCTCTTATTTGAGTTTTTTGTTTCTAGATTTTTGGTTTAAGTTAATTGTGATGCTTAATAATTGAATTAAGTAATATATTTTGCCTTATTGGTGCTACATGATTAGCTTGTCAAGTCGATTACAAATGTAGAGTCAAGGAAGAAATGGAAGAGGCTGTTGTGTGGGCAGTTGCGATGATGTTTTGTTCTGTGATTGATGGAAGAAATGGGTGAGGCTGCTGTGCGAGCAGTTGCAACCTGCAAATTAGGCTGATTCTGCAGTTATCTGTGATTGCTGCTGAATATGACTTATGGATACGTTTGGTGTGCGTAAGTACTTTTGTTTTTAGTGTATCTGGTTGCAAGTGGTCTGCTATTGCTTTCTCTGTTGGTTTTACTAGAGATATTGTACATCAGGCTGGCTTTTGTGAGCTGCTAGTTTTGTTTCACTCGCTATCTACAAATGTGGTGGCATATACCTTTTGTTTGTCTGTGTTATCTTCTATTGATCTATTTGTATAACGCTTTTCTGGTTCTCATTTCCTTCTTTGGTGCACATAAAGCATAAGATGAGGAAACCCTTCATAGAAAGTATGCCTAGTTTCATATAAATGCATATTTAGATTAGGGTTTCTAGTTTAGGAAGTGTCTTGTTTTGTTTTGTATCATTTTGGCTCCTGATAAGTATATTTTTTTTTACCAAAAATATATATATTTGCATATACAACAACAATAACAACAACAATGGACGACTATGAAACCATTTAGTTATGCTTATTAAGTTAGGAAAGTTTCAAACATCTATGAGTGTGGTAATAAGTATAATAACCACGCTTATAACCATGGCCAAGAGCATATCTAGCCACACTTAGTGACTTACATATTAGTGCTTAGATTGTTGATGAGTCTAGAGTACATGCTTCTTATGTGTCTTAATTGAGTCTTACTCTATGTCACTTAGTCACTTTGATATGCTCTTTACCACCCTCTTCCATGCTCATGTTGATGCTTGTATTGGCTTGCCCTTAACAGGCATATTATGACCTATAATGACCTATGTCATGATATACCCACTAATTCCCTTTCTTTTTCTTTGGTTTGATGTTTCTTTAGCCATTCCTCCTTTAATGATAAGCCAATTTTACGTGCTTTCTTTTGTTTTGACTTTCTTCTTTTCCTTTTCTCTTCTAATATGTTATGTATCTACTTTAACTAGGAGTTAGTTTGATAAACTTCTTTGAAATTTAACTCATTATTTACAGAAAAGGGTCTAGCTAATGACCTTAATGAAGCACTTGCTCGGAGAAAACCCAAGTAAAAAAATTTTCATATTTTTTTTCTAGTTTACATGTTTTAGAGTAGTGTCTTGGGATTTTGGAAACTTTGGAGGGCTTCATTGCTAGGCTTGATATTTTCTTTTACCACATGCCCTTAGAGATGCCCTTCCATCCTTATTAGCTTGAGTTTTCCACGTTTTCCTTTTGCATATTTTCTCTCATCCATTAAGCATTCGAGAAGATTCTTGGTCTTGCGTTGGGGGTGGAGTACACTTTCCCTTTGTAAATATGTGTTGTGTCTCTCTTAGCTTAGTCTGCTTGTTTGTTTCCTTTTTTGTCATTAATCGTGCTCTAATCAAGATCATCTCCATACCCCCTTAAAAAATGATTTCTTGATTGATGCCTTAGTGATGTGTGTGTATGTGGGCTTTGTATTGGATCTTACTTATTGAACCAATGACTTTGGCTTGTTTAGTTATTGAAAGCATGGTGTGTACCTTTCAGCTCCAGAAACAAATGGGCCTGGGCCATGGATGCACTTAGGGATGGTAATGGGTATTGGACCCGACCCGGATCCGTTGATCCGTATCCGTTTTCACGGATGTGGGTCCCAAAAATGTAGACCCGTCGGATCCGGATCGGATCCGAATCCAATAAAATTTCACGCATCCGGGTCCGGATCTGAGAAAAATACCCAGATCCGGACCCGCGGATCTGAAGATCCGTTTTATTTTTCAATATATTAAATATATATTTAATTCTAATATAGTCTCTTAATCAAATTTTTATAAAAATCACTATCTTGTTAATTCCCACTCCCACAGTCCCACTTAATTCCCATTTCCCATTTCCCATTTCCTAGTTTCTTAATCTCTTCTCTCACTTAATACCCACACTTCTCTCACTGTCTCCCTCCTACTCTCGCAAAACAATTGCAGCCACAGCCTCCCATTATTCTAACAATCATGAGATTAATAGCTCAAAATAGATTAATTAATCATACTTTATGTGTGATATTAATTGCTTAACAAGTAATTGGGTCTGTTGGATCAATATTATGTGCCATAATCTAACTATTATTATGATTATTATATTACGAAGTTGTCAATTGTTTTTAGCTTTCATCATTAATGCACATAGTGGTATCGCTTGATAATTTAGTTATCATTTTAGGCAGACAGTGATATTGCTTGATAATTTAATAAAAATAAAGTCAGACCCGTTTTGGACCCGAACCCGGAACCAGATCCGCAGTGTCCACGGATCCGGATCTGGGTCTTGAAAAATTGGACCCGCGGATCCGGATCCGGATCTGGACCCTGTTCTTGAAAACGGATCTGGATCCGGGTCCACCAAGACCCGGTATAGATCCGACCCGTTGCCATCCCTAGATGCACTCATTCGATTGCGTTGGAGCAACCCCTAACCCCATTTATTATTTAATTCCTTATTATCCTTCCTTATTAACCAATTTCTTTTCATAGACCCTATTTTCCTTGCACACTTTGTTTCACACCCTTTAGTTCCATGTTCCTTTTTACCCTTCACTTTACCTTTGTTGCACAACTGTATGGCTTGGTATTGTTGCTTGATGTTTGAAAGTTGAATTAAACTTGGCTTTTATGTTTATATTTTGCAATTTATTTTATTATATTACTTTTACCCTTGTTACTTGAGGTCACTACCCAAGTACATAATAATGGTGACAATGCTTTATTGTTTTTTCCTATCACCACCCCCTTTGATAATAAAAATTAGTGTTAGCATCCTAAGTTTACTGTTTTATTGTTCAAAAAAAGATGATAAACTAGGATGAGCAATAATGAAATGCTTAATAAAAATGACAATAAATACTAAAATAATAACGGAGAAAATGAATAACTTTCTATTGAAGGATGATTAAACCAAATGATTAAAGTTACTAGGGAAAGCTTAAACTAATACAATAAGTCAAAAATAAAGGAAAAATAAACTTACAAACTTGAAGAAATATTAAATCTCAAAGGCTAAATTGAAGTCTTGCAACTAAAATTAATGCTAAGAAGAAATTGAAAGATAAATTAATGGAATACTAAGAGAAAACGCTAATGAAAGTAGTAGAAGGAGAAGAGAGAGACCCTAATCAGGATTAAGGGTTCTATTTATACTAATGAGGGTAATTAACCCTAGGCCTAAAGAAAGCCCGGAGAAAAACACGCCAAAATCTTGGCAGAATATGCCGCCTAGTCGGCTTGCCTGAAGAGTGCACCTAAAGCCAAGTCGGCTTGGGTTTCTGGAGAGTAACAAAATCATACAGCCTACACTGCCGAGTCGGCGGCACAAAAAGTCCTTACACAGCCGAGTCGGCGGCTTCTACTAGAAAACTCCTTGAATTGATCCAACAGCCGACTCGGCTTTTGGCCACTGGACTACTTTGCTTCCTTGAGCTTGTTCCTTTGTTCGTGACTTCACTTGATTGATAGCCTGACTTGATCTTTGAACCCTGTAGACAAGAATAGCAGCGAAAAACCGACAAAACACACCAAACTACCATAATTCACCCATTTGGCTACAAAATTGTCATGGAATACCGAAATGGAGTGAAACCACCATAAAATGACCCTAAACCGCCTCTAAACACCGAAATAGAGCATGAAAATGTAAGCGATTAGTGCAAATAATTGCACTTATCACGTTCGTGAGCCGTGATATCTTAAGTTATCTGTGATTGCTGCTTGTTCTATTTAGAACGTGATATCTTCTTGGTGGCTATTTGCGGCTATCTGCCTTATGCCTGCTGCTGAATATGACTTATGGATACGTTTGGTGTGCGCAAGTACTTTTGTTCTAAGTGTATCTTGTTGCAAGTGGTTTACTATTGCTTTCTCTATTGGATCTCCTAGAGATCATATACATCAGGCTGGCTTTTGTGAGCTGCTGATTTTGTTTCACTCGATATCTGCAAATGTTGTGGCAGTACCTTTTGTTTGTCTGTATTATCTTCTATTGATCTATTTGTATAACGCTTTTTTTGTTCTCTTTTCCTTCTTTGGTGCACATAAAGCATGAGATGAGGAAACCCTTCATAGAAAGTATCCCTAGTTTCATATAAATGCATCTTTAGATTAGGGAATCTAGTTTAGGAAGTGTCTTGTTTTGTTTTGTACCATTTTGGATCCTGATAAGTATTTTTTTTTTACCAAAAATATATATTTGCATATACAATAACAACAACAATGGACGACTATGAAACCATTTAGTTACGCTTATTAAGTTAGGATAAAAATGTAAGCGATTAGTGCAAATAATTGCACTTATCATGTTCGTGAGCCGGGAGGAAACAATAGTTTAGAGGAAAGAACAAGGTGGAGATGCTTGCAAGACAGCAGCGGGGACAACTTCAAATTCAGTAGAAGATTGCGAAAGACAAGGGAGCAAGGGAAAGGAAAATCTAGAATTTGTGGAAAACGAAAAATGAGTAAAGAGGAGAAAAATAAAGGTGTGGTAAGAGGTGCTTGGCGATGCAAGATGTTACTGGTAAATTTTGGCGGATAGCCGACGTTAGGATGAGGGCAGCTGTGGAACCTGGGCTGGCCGACGTAAATTGTTGAGGTAGAGGCGTTGCATTTTTGGGGTTTTGGGTTTTATAGAGAGAAGGTGGTGTGTGTGTGTGTTGGGGAGGGGAGGGGGGGTTATAGAAGTCAATTACTAGGTGGGAAGAGAAGCATTAAATTCTACTCTGATTTTTGAAAGGAAAATTTGCTTAAAATAATCTCAACTATCACCCGTTGGCCAAAAATAATCTCAACTATCAATTATTTTTTAATAATCCCAACTATTCTTATAATTTGTTGAAAACATACACACCTTCTTGTTACTAGCTGGAACACATAACTTTTCCACTTAGCTGCTCAAAATTAACCCTTTCCCTTCTTTTATTAATCAAAAAAGAAAGAAGAAAGTTGAAAATTTACAAGTTGCAGCCGGTTAAAAGAGAGTTGGGTGTGTTTTCAACAAATTATTAGTTCGTTGAAGATCCGTTATTCGAGCTATCGGGTAAGCATCAGTTCGGAGTCGGTTGAAGTTCATGTCGAGTGTTGATTGGTCTCGGGTTGTCATCGGTTAATAATTGGTTTGGTTTTTTCGAGTACAGATCGGGTTCCATTTTTTTTAAAAAAAAGGATTCGACTACGTATTACTAATTACTATCGATCTAGTCAATATCAAATTAAGTTGTTAGTAAGTTTTGAATTGATGACAAGCTTCCCTTTACTTAAAGCAGAATAGTTAAAATGCAAATCAATTAGAGATCATTATTACTTTGTTACTTTTACTTGTTTGAGCGGAAATGAAAATTATAAACTTCCATCAATTTTCATCTAATACAACTAAAAGTAGTTAAATAAACACTAACCATTGATTATTAACTCTAATATATGAAATCGTCTATTTATAAAATTTATTTTATTAAAATATCTATCACTTTATTAGATTAACTAGATCATTGAATATGAGTCTATCATACTTCTATATTAAAAATTGGTTCAGGTTTAAAGCAATTCGATCTAAAATTCATCCGGGTTAAGTTGGTTTTAGCCGGATTGAGTTCGGTTTCGAGCATGATTTGGGTCGGATATGACTCGGGTCAGTCATTTTTAGGTTCGGATAATCTCGGTTAATGGTTATGTGTCGGTTACAGTTCGAGTTCAGCTTTTCCATTCTCAATTGTCAATCGGTTCGGGTATTGTTGGTTCGATAAACCTAAAAAAGAAACACATTCTCAGGTTAATTTACTTTCGATTTTGGTTCAGATTTTCGGGTCGAGTCACTTTTGAATAGTTCTAAAGTATTATAAGGTAAAAATACATACTATTAATAGAAATGAAAGTAAATAAGTGATTTGTTTTGTGTTTAATTATTATTATTATTTTCAGCATAACAATTAGGTTTTTATTCATAGTCAATTTCATGTTTATTAATATGTCCAGTGAGTATATTTCTCTTCTAGGATTAAGGGATTGACCTTGATTTGAAGCAAGTAATAATATTTGACTGATTTATTGTGTGAAATTTAAGTATATGATTAAACCTATGCTTAATGAACATTAGTTTAAATATCCTTATTAACTTTTCGAATAAAACAAAAGTTTGAGATTAGGATTAATTTAGGATATATTAAGGTATATTGAAGTTAAATTAATTCATACTAATTTAACCAATAAAACGCAAGTTTTAGAATACATATTAGTAAGGTCTTAAACCGATATCATACAATCTTATAAAAAGACTGTAAAATTCCACATGGCACTCTATCAGTAATCATACAATCTTATAAAAAGACTGTAAAATTCCACATGGCACTCTATCAGTAATTTGCCATATGGAATATGTCTTACCAAAATTAGCATTAATTCATTCATTTAATATATGAGTAGTATTCACAGTTAGATATATTTTGTTAAATTATCTTGAAATATAATATTTTTGAATATAAAAGACGCATAAAATTTTCATTTAATGTTTCTTAGAATGTATTTTTTTTATGTTGAAGTATTTGCTAATTAATAAAATTTTTATTGAAATTTTATTATCGTAAATATTTATCACGAAAAAAAAGATACAAGATATTCAAAAATTATTTTGAGAATGACAAAAAATCATAATATAAACATTGTTAAAAGATTACAAAGATTTGCTTTAAAAAGTATGACAACTTTATTTAATACTTATATTAACAACCAGATTTATAATCATTAGAAGCATATATTCTAAAATTCTTTTCTAAAGTATACAAAATATTATAATTTTTTACTAATAGCATGCAATTACATCTTTATTTGGAATATAATATTTATAATAAAAATTTGTACCAACAATTTCGTGCATTGCACGAGTTTCCATACTAGTTGATTAATAAAGCGGAAACTTGAGATTATTAAATCACGTTTAATCATGTTAACGATTCAATTTCATTCAATTATGAGAGTAATTGATTTCCTTGTTAGAATTAGCGATTTTCGACATCCTATTTTTGTCTTCCCATCGTTATCTTCATATCAGAAATAGTCCTTGCTTTATTTACTAGTTTTAGTTGCATCATTTTAGATTATTGCTCATAGTAGTGTTAGATTTCCATTTTCCAACCCAATTATATAGTTTGTCTGTATCCTGTGGCCATAAACTGAACTAATCTATTAATTTTCTTTCCTGAGTTTGGACCGTTAAAACTACACATACACTGTGCGCTTGTGGTTAAATAAAATTTACACGTCGATGATCACTATTCCATATTTTTTTTCTCCACTCAAGATTAATGCAATAGCTATGTTTGAAAGTTCCAATAAATAAGCTAATCGCAACTTCAACTGTACAACAAATCAATTACTTCAACTCGTTGAACAATCAATTTACTTAATTTCGTGTTCAAAAAAAAAAAAAAAAAAAAAAACACTATGGATCATTATTGCATGAAAAATAAATGGTCTCCATCTCTGATCACACCAATGTCTTCAACTTCTGCATTCTCTGTGTTAATGATTTTTGTGAAGTTTCTTTGAAACTTTTTACCTGCACTTCATTGAGGCCAAAGTTGTTAGTGATACACACTTGATGAAGCACATTTGTGGAAGAGAACATGGGTTCACTTGATTAGGGATTGTTTTATTATTATAGGAAAAATTATATAAAACCACCTCATCTATACACTCTTTTTTAAAAAACCACCTTATATAAAATTTTTTGCAAAAAACCACCTTACATAATGCATTTCTTTGCAAAAGATTACCTATTACTCTATTTCGCCAGTTGACCGGCATGTTAAACGTTTAACCAGGTAGTCTTTTGCAAAGAAATGCATTATGTAAGGTAGTTTTTGCAAAGAAATGCATTATGTAAGGTGGTTTTTGCAAAAGCACATGCTGGTCAAACGTTAAACATGCTGGTCAACTGTCGAAATATAGTAACAGGTAGTCTTTTGCAAAGAAATGCATTATATAAGGTGGTTTTTTGCAAAAAAAAAAAATTTATATAAGGTAGTTTTTTTAAAAAAAGTGTATAGATTAGGTGGTCTTATATAATTTTCCCTTTATTATAATATTTTTATATAATACTCCCTCCAATTCACTACTAATATCTCATTTGCTTTATACATTCTATTTAGTGCACTTATTCAATCCTTTATATCTCTAATTGTGCATAATTAAAAATTATTAAAAGTTGATATAAATAATCCTTGCATTCAGACGAATCAAACAAAATCCCACTTTTCTATGTTTTAACTTATAAATTAATAATAAAATACAAAATTAAGAGAAGAGATAAATAGCTCATAAAAAGTAAATGGGACATTAATAGTAAATTAGAGGGAGTAAATATACTTTTTATTTATGTTAACTTAGTCGATTTTTTATATTACAGGTCTCTCAAATCATTTCCTTTGTTATTACAATAGTAAGTTATGTATATTGACCACCTTAAACAAGTTTTGATGGGCGCACTTAATGCCATTGTACTTGTTATATGTTGCTTGAGTCATTAGCCGAGTCATGAGTGTTAGAGTATATAACATATTATGGGGCCTCAACCATTAGCTTAAGCTTTTGGTTGAGTTGGTTCCTTAACATGGTATCAGAGCCAACGTGACAAGAGGTCACGGGTTCGAATCTCAACCACCCCTCATTTAAGTGAAATATTTAGCACCAGGTATGAGGAGGGCCTGGTTTGCATCCACACTTCTAGCCCAAGGGCTCTCGTGTGAGGGGGCGTGTTAGAGTATATAACATATTCTGGGGCCTCAATCATTAGCTTAAGCTTTTGGTTGAGTTGGTTCCTTAACAATGAGGGCATGATTTCATAGTATTTGATATTGATAGGCTATGTATGAGATTTGGTTTCGAAAACCAAAAAGATCAATTGAGAAAATTAGTAAAATTGTAAAAGTTTGGGACAATGGAATAAGTTGAGTGGTTTTTCCCTGTGCCTTTCCCAAAGCCAAGTCATTTTACATGTGGTGGGACTTCAAAAATAAGGCAACTGAAAATGTTGAGTTAGCTTTAGGGTTAACCACCTAAAAGCTGACTTGGGTTAAAGGTTGAAGGGTCTTTGTGTGTGTTTTGTTTTTTGTTCCTATGTCTAATGTGTATGTCTTGATCCCCAGTACACTTAGCCCAATGACTAAGATATTGTAATTAATATTATCAATAGTAATCCTAACCCTTTAGTCTTAAACACTTAGTTATGTTTTCCACGGATAAAAACATCCATTATAGATCTAAGTTCTTCAAGAACTTTGTGTTTCAATCAATTTACAAGCACATTTAAGCCCAGGTTGGATGAATTTCAATCAATTTACAAGCACATTTAAGCCCAGGTTGGATGAAGCCCATATTTAGTGAACCTCGGTAATGTTTGATTTTGTTTGATTACAATGATATTATATTCCCTCCACTTAATTTACTAAAGTATGAATTTTTGATTTTCCCATTAATTAGAAGGTTTACCATTGATCTTGGGCAATTAATACTAATTCTTAAACTTGAATCTCACCATTTATGACAAGGGTATGAAATGTTGTTGAACCCACTAACATGAATTACGAAATCACTAACAGTACTATAGTTAGATAAAAGAAAATAAAGAAAGAGAAACAGAGGGGAAATAAAGCCTTTATATTTTAAATAAAGGAAAAATTGTTATGAATAATCCAACCTATTTTACAATATCGGTCAATAATCTCACCTTTTAAAAAGTTTTTGATAATCCAACATTTGCTTTCAATTTGTTATTTCAGATTACATTTCATCTTCTCCTTTATAATAATCCAACTTATTTTCTAACATTTGTTTTCATTTTATTGCTAATGTACCCTTCAAGAAACTAAATACTCAATTTCTCTTTGCCACTAGTTTATAGAAATCCAACATATTTGATCCACACATGTAAAATATGTTTTAATTTCTTTAACACATTTTCTTTTCAAGTATTATCAAAAACTCTACAATTTATAAAATACTCAATTTCTCCTTGCTAGTTGCTACTGATTTAAAGGGGTAGTATACATTGCCACTCAATGTATTTTGTGGCCCATGACCCAACCTGGTTAAGGCGGGTTGGGTATCCGACGCGGATTATATTATGTTTTAAAAAAATTGATCTGCCATGTAAGATATGAGCCAGTTGGTATGATACCCCAGTTTTAGTTTGAAAAGAGATTGATAGACTATTAATATCAACCAGGTGCATCTTCTTTTCATGGGAACCCATTTGATAAGAACTCCACAATTAAGTGTGCTTGTTGGGGAGCAATCATAGGATCGGTGACTTCCTAGGAAGTTTTGTGGGGTGCACACGAGTGAGGCCAAAATGCACTGAAAAGACTTGTGTGTTGGTCTGTGAGGCCAGTGTACAGTCTCCTTGAGTACTCACCGGAGGTCCGAGGGGCCGGAGTGTTATAGTGGGTCGGTAGGTTGGGTTAAGCAGGTCGGATTTTTTTGAAAAATAATAGCAATTTCATTTAGCTTCTTGAAAGGTCCATTGGCAACAAAAAGGAAGTAAATGTTTGATTTTTAATAGAAAATTAAAAGGTGAGATTATTGGCAGATAATGAGAAATAAATTGGATAATTATAAATAAGAAAGAAGATGAAACGTAATCTAATATAGCAGGTCATGTTTTGAAGGGTTCATTGACAACAAACTGAAAGCAAATGTTGAATTATTTAAAAAAATTCAAAAGATGAAATTATTAACTGGTAATTGGAAATAAGTTGAATTATTCACAAATCTATAACTAATACCAAAACAAAACACCGCTGATGTCATCATTTTTTAAAACTGCTTACGTGTCGCTTTCTCGATAGAAATTTTCACTCTAAAACACAATGATGACATCATTGCATTTACTACTGATATTTATAGCTTTGACTTTTTTAATTTCTATAAACTTGATGTCTTGTATAATTTGTGTTTTGCCTTAATTTAAAAATAATAATTAAAATCATAACTATAAAATAGTGAATTTCAAGAAAGAGAGGTAGTAGTAGATAATTTACCTGCAATACTGAAAAGCTCTTCAATGCTATCAGGTAACACAATGAGTTTACCAAACTCATTACCTTCACCCCTTTCTGAATGCATGTAAATGCCAACTCTAATTTTATTATTAATATCATAATTAACTCCTGAAGTTGCAGCTTCATAATCCCTTGAACTTAACTTCTCAGCTTGATCACAATAATGGCAAAACTTTGGTTTATTACCATCAACTGATGAGTAAGTGTTCATAGCATATTCATTGTTGATCAAGGTAGTTTTATGTAAGTTATAACCACATTCATATTTTGAGCACATTCTGCATTTATGTTGCCCATTAAACCATTCACCATACATATACTCTTCAATATTTTGCTGCTCAATAATACCTTGTCTTTCTAAATCTTTAAGTTTCTGCAAACACAATTTTTAAATTGTCAGCAAATGTAAATACACTCAAAAGGGGTAAACCGGTAAAATTTTCTATTATTTGAAAATATTAAATCATAAAAAACACACTACTCCATAATTACGCCTAAAATGATTTATCTGCAATAAAAGTTGTTTTTAGTGATATTAGCACTTTAATTATTTTTAATAGATCATCCTTCTATATACACATACATATTTTTTTATAGAAAAAGAACAAGTATATCTATTTCAAGTTTTCAAATAAGAAATATTAACTCAAAATACAAAATTGACTATAAATGTATAGTGGATCTCATAAAAATAATGACAACAAAAAAAGTAAGAAAACATGTCAAAGTAGGTCTGGTTTGGGTTATGATCAGATTTGACCTTTTTTTTCATTATATTTAATGGATTCAACATTTCTGGTTTCAACTCATTAAGGTTGTGTTTGGGAACTAACATTTCATTTCAAATTAATGATTTCAATTATGAAATCATGAATGTAGAATTTGAGAATGACAAGGTTTGGGATGTCATTCTCAAATCCTCATCTTTAAACCATTTTGATAACAATTGTGGATTTGACTCAAATCCAAATTTGAAATTCTAGTATTTGCCAAACACTAATTTTGAGTCAAATCCATATTTCAAATGAAATCCTTATTCTCAAACATAGCATAAGTTCATTTGTGTTTATGCATTAAGTTCGAGTTAAATCAATGTTATCATGTATAATTGTGAGTAAAATTACAAGTGCATGATAATATTTTGTTTGTTTTGATAAAAACATTACCAAAAATAGATTGCGCATTATGATGTGCTCATCTTCCTTGTTTGCTTGGATGATATTTCCAAGTGAAGTACGGTTTAACCTTAAAATTTGTGATAACTCTGTAGTCCTAACTGTAAATGGTTGTGGCATGTTACATAACACACCTATTTCTCCAAATATATCTCCTGCACATATCTTTTGAACTACCTGCATATAACAATTTTTGAACTACCTGCATTTAGAATTGGTTTTCCATGTAAACTATTTTTGCTCAATTTCAAACATATATATGCAAATACCTTATCACACCCATTTATGTGTGCTAGCATGTCCTACATAAGAAAAAAAAATAATCATGTTAGGTAGCTCACCTTAGGTAGAAAGTCGGAACATGAGAGATTTAAAATGAGGGCAGGAAGACCGACAATTATGAAAATAAAAGAAATGAAGAAATAAGATTTATATGTTTATATAATTGAAAAGCAAGATGAATGGTGAAAGAGTATTCATGTAACTGACAACAAATAAATAAACTGATCACATGAACAGAGTAAAAATTGTTAATTTTTGAAGTTCCAGTGCAATTTTAAAAATTATGATATTTTTCTAATAATTTTGTATCATTAAACACATAACATATCCAATGTTAATTAATATTAGGACTTTTTCCAATATACAGATTACTAAAATGAGTAAAGTAGTTGAGATATATGACTGAGTCTGACCATTGCACCAGATACAAGAATATAAATATCTGTTGGCGCTTCATTTTGTAACATCACATCTTCCCTTGGGGGGAAATATTCAGCATCCATCTCAGAAACCTGTATATATAAGAGACAACTCTGGGTTTAATATGCTGAAAAATGTTACTCAAATGATTCATTTCTCTTCATTACCCCAATGTTCTGTTTGAATATAGTTGGTATTAAACAGTGAGAATATATTAATGAAAACTTAGTGTAAATTTGATAGGAAAATCTCATGACGAGTTTAATGGGCTTGCCCGTTTTACTTCAATCATCTTTTTTTCTTCACAAAATTCATTCTATTGCATTATCATGCGAAGAGGTGGTATCAGATGATAATGAAAAATTGTGAATAAAAAAAAATTTGATGATCAACTTTTGATAACCATTGGGAATGACATGGTACATTTAACATAAACGAGATTGTTAGTTGTTGATCTTAAATTTTACACATTACTGGTAATTTCACATAACAAACGTTCTAATGAGTGATTTACTTCAAACATAGGGCCGTTCCTGACTATAGGCATTTGCTTAGAGCCCAGAGTTGGAAGGGGCCTTAAAAATTAGAAAATGTTAGTTAATGGAAGTACACACTTAAAAATTTGTAATTTATAAGTAGTTCTTTTATCAGAATTATATAATACATCTACATTTTAATGCTAATTATACTATATAGTATCTATCTTTATTATTTTTTCAAACACCCATTTAATTCAGAATCAACCCTTCATAGAGATGGCCCACTTCTTTTAGTTTGCCTAGGGCCCATATAATACCAGGAACGACACTGTACAAACAGAGGTCTTACCAATTGGAGGAGGAAATTAGGAGAAACTCCAGTGAAAAGATGAACTTGCTGAACAATGGGAAAGAAGAGATACTTTGAAATGTTGGATCGAAGAGCTTTAGGTAAACGATTTAGGGTCTCTTGCTGTTTTAACCCTTCTGTTTTGAACTTGAGGCAAACATGTGACAGCATTTGGTCTTCTATTTTTGGAGGGAGCTGATTTCGTGCAGCAAATTCTGTACAAGCCCTTACTGTATCCCTCTGTACAACCAGAACATGTTCAATATTAGCACTTACCTAAATTCTTAAGGGTATGTTTGGTAATCAACATTAAATTATAATGGTGGCTCTGTTTGGTACTCAGTATTAAATTATAAGAATGGTAATCTAAAATTTAAATTACCCAATTTATAACAATCTAAATGATGTAAATGGTTATGAAAATTTAATGTATTTTTGGTGGAAAAATCTGTCGACATGTTCAATGTTCATGCTTTTTCTCCTTCAACCATCTTATTTTCTTCACAAAATTGATTTTTATGTTTGCCAATTAAAACTCTGGTTTTAGTTAGAAATGAAATATACTCCTAGTAAACAAAATATTTTTTATTAACAAAATTTAATTACGATGAAAATAACATGTTACATTTCTTGAATATTTAAGTACAGGTGGTGACTAGGAGGATTAGGGGTGTTTTGAGTGGGGTCATTTAAAGCTTGAGTGCATGGTCAGTAAAAAAAATGTAGTTAGTCCACATATCAGGTAATTAGTCATATGTCTAGAATTGAAGTTAAGTTAATTTTTATAATTTCAACCATTACATTTATTTGTTGAAGTCTTGCAAAAGGAATGTTAAAAACATTAGTTAAGAAAATACTCCTATTTTTTAACAAAAAATAAATTTTCACATAAATTTTAGACGATATGATTCTTTTATAATTCTCTCTTTCGTTGTATTGCCTTCACCCAAACCAAACTTAATGACCTAAATGGTAGACCTCACATTATTGCAATATGTTAAATTTATATTGACTAATAGAGTATCAGAGCAAAGGTGAAGGATTAGAGTTCCCGCTAGGTAAGATACGAGTCAATTGTCTGCAATATGCTGTGTTAAAGCTCATTCTAGGGAGATGCGAAGATGAAACTTACAAAATTTCGGGTGCGACTAGTCCATTGCACAACAAGATTTGTCATATTTCCAATGATATAGGAGGTGAGACCTAAGTTAAATAGCATGTAAAAGATGTCAAATAACATCTCAATTGTATTCTCAGCATGCAGATCTCCATAACCGGTTGTTGTTAATGTCACAATAGACCAATATATTGAAGCAATGTATCTTTTCCAAACACTCTCTGATTTAAACTTTGGGTTAACTGCACCAATCCATGTTTGGGTTGGATCTGGATATCTATCCGCTATAAGGTAATAGAAGCATCCAGCACAATGTATAGCAAACAAAGTCACCTGAAATTAATTTGATATCATGTATTAAATGATTATGTTTCAATTATTGGAGTTGAGTTTCTCGAAATGGTAGAATACATGATTACTTACGGAGACAAGTTTTGTACACCGGGTCCAAAAATAGTTGAATCGGATATCTTTTTCGAGCCTGAATCATAAATAAAATATTAATAATTTAACCAAGTTTATTTTTAGGTGAGATTGTTTAAAGTCATAATTTCAACATTAAGATCACTAAATATGAGTTTTTAAACATGCTATTCTCACAATAAAATAATTTCTTCAATTATTTTAAAAACGTTACTCCACCTTTACAAATTAAAATTGAATTTATCAAATACTAGTTTCTTTGAAGTCGAGGATAACTATACAAGGTCTAAAATCAGTTCAATAAAAATCAATATAATCGATAAAAATGATTTTAATTTGCGGAATATAAACCTTATCTAAAGAAAATACATTAGTGAGTGCATTTAAACCCTAAATAATGTTAAAGAGAAATAAGAAATTCTAAATAATGAAACAAAGTTATTTTATTTTTGCCTTGATTTGAAAGTTCCGAACAAATTCAGTATCAATATAAAGTTAAATCAATGACAAAAACTATTAGGCCGTGACAATTCGTCACACAATCTCACCGTGGCCCACTCGTGGGGTCACGGGACACCCGTGGGCTCGGGCCCACAAACCCACGGGTCAAGAGCGTTGACTTACACATACACCCGGTGAGGTTCATTGTTTCCCAAAACCATATGGCAATGGGAAGATTAGTTCACCCACTATATATGCAAGTCAACAACCCACTATTTTATCGATGTGGAATCTTGTCTCACATGTGAAGTATTTCAAAAAAACAAGTCCATCATATAGCTTTGAAGCCAAAATATAAAGTAATAGATTCATATGATGCAAGATTATAAGTGAATAAAGATTGGATTTGAAATAGACCTGGCAAATAGGGAGCTGACTCTTCGAAGTCTCCAAAGTCTAAGCATATTAAGTGCCTTAAAACCTATTCCCCCATTGTGGTCTGTAAAAATAAGACTAAGCGTCTGAAGTGGTGCTGTTGAAGCCACATCAAAAATAAACCACGTTGATAAATACCTATATCAAAACATTATCAAATTAGGGGATCTATAAAAATAATAACTTGAAACTCAATTTAAGTAAAACGCGCAAATTAAGTTTTAATCCCTCGTCATATATGTGAAATGTAATACATTAAATAACTCATCTGGGATATATTTACAAATACTTTTTGAATTTAATTTGGAATCAAGTGATGTCAACTAACCTGAGTGATATCACGTTAGATTTTAGTATGATATGTTAAATTGGGTTGGACTTACTGTAAATGCTAGCATATTAACGGGAAATTAAATGAGGTGAATACACCTTATAAGCCAAGAAGGTATACACCATACCGAAACTGCGATGGGAAGAAGGCTCCAATAACATATAAAGTGTGCACGCCATTTTTTGTTTATCGATATGGGATAAACTATCACAACATTATACACCAAGTATGATGATGATGATAAGGATTGCGAAGTGAATAATTTTCTTATGATGAATGAAATAAAATTTGGTAGAAATAAATTGACTGACCTGATTGCTATTTTCTTATGATCATCAATAAGTAAGTAAGTTCGGCTATCAACGTATGCAACGAAGAAAGTAAGAAGTATATCAACAGCAAAAAAGCCATTGACAATGTGATCGAAAATGAAGAGCACATCATCTTGTTTGAATGTAAGGAATGCAAATTCAAATGGACAAATCCATGCTGAGTATACTACTAATATTACTAGCACCATCTCCCATGCCCTGTAAATTTATATTATTAAGCATTACAAATTCTATTTTATCAGGCATTATAACTCCCTCCATTCCGATCAGTTTAAACAAAATTATACAAGCCATTTAGTCCAATACGAGCCAAAATATTTTATATTAATCACAAACTCTACTAAAGGTGTACGTGCAATTCGGTCTATTTTCAAGTTAGAATTAAAATATCAAGTCATTTTAAAGTCAAATCTTGTATTTACAAAGTTGTGTACATGACTATGAAATAATTCAAATTTAAATCACATTTATTTTTCACACATTTAATTATAACTATAGTTTATAGTATTTCATATTAGATATTTGACTCATGAACTATTTTAAGCTTGCATACATTTAGGAGGTGTTTGGTATGAACTTTTTGATATTAAGTAACGGATTCAATTACCATTACTCCACATATTTCATTTGGTATGACACTAGATTAACCCAATCTCTTTCTTTACGGTAATGGATACCCTTACGTTGTTATTACCCATTTATGTCAAGTAACAATTTCCCTTTCTATGATCAATTAAATGTTTTCCTTATATTTTCATTATTTCATACCAAACAATATAGAACTACAACCCATGCCTTTACCCTTAATCTTCTTTATCATTTTCCTTTCCATTACATTTTATAATCCTATACCAAACACCCCTTTAAATTTTATCACTATTTATTAGTGTCGCTATTAGCATACAAGTACTGTAATCCATTAAACTCCTAGCAATTTTCTAGCAACTATCTAGAAAACTTTTTTTAACATTGATATGAATGTTTTATCACTGCCGTTCTTGGCATTATATGGGCCCTATGCAAGCTGAAAGAGGTAGTCTCTCTATAAAGGGTCGATTCTGAATTTAAATGGGTGTTTGGAAAAATAATAAAGATAGATTCTATATATTATAATTAGCATTAAAAATGTGAATGTATTATATAATTCTTAAATGATAAAAGAACTACTCATAAATTACAAACTTTTAAGTGTGTACAAATTTTTGCCTATTATCAGGAACGACCCTGTGTTTTATGTTTTATCATCTAATGTCCTGACTTCGCCTGTAACTAATGAGCAATAAATGGGAAGTAAAGAATAGTTTCGAATGGAATGGAGGGAGTATGTGTGCTTACATTGAAGGTTGTACATTGTTATATCACCTGTAACGAGGATCAAATGGGGAGATCACATATTTGTTGAGCTTGATAGCTTGATTGATTCGAGCTCCAAGAGATGGTAAGATATCATTCGACAAAACACTTTCATAACTCCTACCATCACTTCTCAACTCATCAAAACAAAAACGTTTCAAGAAACCAGACATGCTTACAATTACTTATAAAGAACCTATAACAACTTTTCACTTAATTGGTAGCCTTGTAAATAGAAAGTTATGATTGGAAGATTATATATATGTAGTAAAGCTAACTAAAAAGCTAAAATTTCAGACTTTTTCGATTTTTTAAATACACTATACTTCCTCTACTTTCTTTATTGGTCCCATTTGACTTTTCACCAAATTTTAAATGGGTTAAATGGGACCATTTAAAAAGGAGAGGGAAAGGGTAATAAGTAAATTGTTAATAGTTTTTTATTAGATTAATTGTAACTAAGTAATGTGAGTAAGGGTAATAAGGTAAAAATATGTACTTTAAATAGAAATGAGACTAATAAAGTGATTTAACTCTATTTAAAAATGAGACTAATAGGTGGAATAAGAGGGAGTATAACTGTAAAATTGACGCTAATGAGGTGGATATTTCAGTCGAAATTTTGTGTTATCTACATATACACTTAGTAAGTATGTTAATTTATTCACAAATTGTTGTGAGAGACAGTTTTTCCAAAAGACGTATTAGATATATGGGCTAAATAGTCCAATCAATACAAATTACAGAGAGAATAAAAATATGAACTTCTTATTTTAAGGTCGTCTCTTTGAGAGACGGTATCTACATAACAAAGGATATGAAAGATGCGAAGTAAGTGGTTAGTAGAAGAAATAGTTGGAAAAAGGAAGTTTGTTCTTGTGACCCAACAGAAATGGGACGAGATCTCGTGTATGTGCACGTAGGCGAGGGAAGAATCGGGACACACCAATTAATGTGGCAAGGAAACCTTCTTTTGTGTTAGCTGCTGCACTTTTACAGGATTCATGTGCTATACACGGAAATTGTAATCAATTCTGATAATAATAGTTCTAATTATAATTATAATCATGAAAATGATACTTTATTTTACTATTCTTACCATAAATCAGTTCAAAGAGGAATTTTAGATTTATCATTACTTAATAAATAAATACAAACATACAATTGTTTAAATAAGCAAATAATAATACATATGAAATTCAATAATTTAACTTGATTTAAAGGGGTAAAAACGCAAAAATGGCTGAAAAAGTATTTGGCCGACTTGTGGGCTAGCACATGCACGACAACTCGACATGATGGCACATGTGCCTAAGTCAAGCATGAGTCTCATTTTTTGATGACTAAGCACGACACAATACGTCACAACATTTGTCATACACGTGTTGTCATGATACAACTTAGTATGAAATGACAGCGCACGAGGTATAGTAGACACGATACGTGACGGGTGGTACATCACAACACGGTTCCCACCATTAGACAATTACGACTTGGCTCCTGGAACAGATGTATGAAATATTTTATATCAAAAATTATGATACCTCAGGTTGATCTTTAAAAAGGATCGATAGGCTACCCATATAAACAATATGCATATTCTTTCAAGAGAGACCAATTTCTAAGATCTCCACAATTAAGTTTGCTTGTTGGGGAGCAATTTAAGGATGAAAGACTTCTTAAAAGTTTTTCCGAGTGTGCATAAATAAGACTTACGTGCACTGAAAAGAATTGTGTTGGTTTATAGGACATGTTTATAGCCTCCATGGTTAGTCATCAAACGGTCTAATAGGACCAAGGTTATTAGAGCAACCCTACGACCGTGGCTGATAGTGTTTTAAGTGCAGTTAGTAAGGGAAAGATCTTGAAAGTGTGGTTTAACGAGGACATTGCATTCTTCAATTGTGGGTGAGTGTTATACCTTAGGTTGATCTTAAAAAAGGATTGATTGAGCATATTCTTTCAAGAGAGTCCATCCACTAAAAACTTCATAATTAGGCATCCTTGGTGGGGAGTAATTTTAGCATGGGTAATCTCCTAGTATATTTTTATAAATGCGCACAAGTGAGGCCAAAATGTGCTAAGAAGATTTTTCACACTTGTTGAGTCAATATTTTAACTCTTAATATCTCAAATTATACTTGATTAAAAATTATTAAAATTTGATATTAATGATCCTTGTATTGAGACGAATCAAACAAGATCCCACATAACTATGTTTTAACTTATAGATTAAGAGTAAAATACAAATTAAGAGTGATAAGTGAATAGTGCTCAAAAATAAATGGGATATTTGGGCTGAATAGGAGGGAGTATAAAATTGATTTGATTATTGTGATAAATCGTTGTTTTATATTATCATTGAATATTATATTTAAAAATATGGTAAACCTCACTCATTGAATATTACTCTTTCTTGAAATTCACGTCTAGGTGATCTTGTTAATCTTGATTTGGTGTAGGTATTTGGGTTGGATTTGATGAAACAAATGAGAATTTTTGTTTCTTATTGAATAAGATGATGCGCGTTTGATACTGCTTTCTATAACGGTTGAAAGGGCAATAAATGAGAAAACTATATTTATAGCTGTTGGAAACGCTATAAATAGAATACAATTTTTAATAGCGGTTGCAACAGCTATAAATAAGGTAGCTATATGTAAAGCTGTTGGAACCGCTATAAATAAGGATTCCGTCTTTATAGCTGTTTTGACGGCTATAATTGAATTTTTCTTTTACAGCGGTTGCAACGGCTATAGATTGATATTCTTTTATAGCGTACCGAAAAAAGTGCTATGAATCAAGTGCAGTATATAACTCCTTTTGGCGTAGTGACGGTGGAACAATTTGGAAAACCTCAGGTAAAATTTATCGCATGACTTTTTTAAATATTTTGATTATCACATGGAATTTCCGTTATAGTTACAAATAATAATTATTGATTAAAAGTTATTGATATGGATGAGGATTGAATCATTGAAATGACTGATTTTGAGTAATTACATTGGATGTTTGACTTCCATTTTTAGGAGAAAAAAAGGAAAAGTTCCATATTACAATAGTGGACGCATGACACGTTATAAGATCTAAGATGGCCACGTGGATTGATAACTTAAGCTAAGTATCAATAATCCTAGTCAATTAATAACCTTAATTAATTCAGAAATACATCCCCATAACCCCATATTTTCAAACGAATCTGTATACAATATACATGTATTTTATACTACCTCCTATTCAGCTCAAATGACCCATTTGATTTTTTGGTACTATTCACTCATGAGTCTTAATTTGTATTTTACTCTTAATCTATAAGTTAAAACATAGTCATGTGGGATCTTGTTTGATTAGTCTCAATACAAGGATTATTAATATCAAATTTTTATAATTTTTATTTAAGAATATTTTGAGATATTAACGGTTAAAATGTTGCCTCGGCAAGTGTGAGAAAACTAAATGGGACATTTAAGCTGAATAGGAGGGAGTATTAATTAACACTCCTTTTTATGATTGTTTTTCTAAAATTTGCATCTAATTAATGAAGTATTCTCTAGTCATTTATAGTTATTAGAGGCTCACTATTATTATAAACCCAAATCTATTATGTTATAATTACAATTATATGGTTATAACCCAAAATATATTATATTATGAGCCCAAAAATATTATGTAATAACTCTAAATATATATTATTATGGTTATAACTAGAGGTGTTCAATGGGGCGGGTCGACCCAACGGGTTAAGGGTCGGGTCAACGGGTCATTAGCGAGTTGGGTCGATAATGGGGCGGGTCATTAACGGGCCTTGGTGTAAAAGGCCGGGTCGAATAATTATAAGTATTATTATATACATAAGTTGATCGACCCAATGAGCCATAAAATATAATAAAAAAAACTTATTCTATGAACTTTTTAAAAAAGGGTCAAAGTGGGTCGAATTTAAATGGGCTTGACCCGCCCCGCCCCGGCCCATTTAAATTTTGACCCGACCCGCCCCGACCCGGCCCGTTGAACACCTCTAGTTATAACCCAAAATATATTATATTATAATTACAAATATATTATGTTATAGCCAGGGTCGACCCTAAGAGTGGGCAAGAGGAGCCATCGCCCAGGGCTCCATGTCAAAAAAGCAAATTAATGATTGTAAAAGGTTCATATAAGTTATAAAAAGCAAAGGAAAAGAGCCCCAATACGTTATTTCGCCCAGGACCCCCAAATATCTAAGGCCGGCCTTGGTTGTAACTCTCAATATATTATATTATAACCATAATTGCTTTCATTGATTTCTCTCAAAGAGTAGATATTGTTGTCTTCTTCAAAATGAAAATTAAAGTTTTTAAAATGAAAATAATGGAGTATAAATACATAACTTTGATGGTTTTGTAAATGTTGAAGAAGATAAATAGAGAATAAAATACAATGGAGCTTAAGAGAGGAAGATGGAGATTGAAAACCACAAATGGAGATTAAGGGAGGAAGATGCCAGGAAATAGAAAAAAAAAACTGAAAATGAAAGTTAAAAGCATTGTTTCAAAAATTTAGTTAATTTTTTTAAATCTGAAAATTGGGTTGGCCCAAACTTGAGACATCTTTTGTAAAGACGATCTCAAGTAAAAATTCGTGTAGATATAATTATTTTTCTTATTATAAATTACTTCTTTTTTATTTTTAAATGGAAAAACAAGTACATAAATATACTAATACTACTTCCTTTTTATTACTTTCCATGTGTATAATTATATTTGATTCGTTTCAATACATATAAAATTAAAAATTATATTACTTTTTATTGCATAATAAATCTAAAAGATATACTCTATTTGAAAAAAATATTTTTTTCTATTTTATCCAATAGTCCCATTTATATTTCAAAAAAAATTGATCTTAATAATTTAACCTATCACCCATCTACTTTGAATAAACCAACTTTTCGATTCTTTTTCAATAATCTAACCTTTGTCATACATTTATCCACAACATACCAAATTACTAATAATAGGTGCGAATAGCGTTTACCATCAGCAAACTAAAACAGAGGTTGGATTATTAATAGGAAACTAAAAGCAAATGTTAGATAATTAGAAAATAATCAAAAGATGGGATAATTCATAACGGATAGTAAAAAGGTTAGACTGTTAATGTCAATGTTTCCTTTACTTTTGTTACTATTCACTTATCGCTCTTAATTTATATTTTATTCTTAATTTAAAAGTTAAAACATAGTAATGTGGAATCTTATTTGACTTGTCTTAATACAACTATTATTAATATCAACTTTTTGTAATTTTTAATTAAAAACAAATAGAAATACTAAACGTTAAAATACTATCTTGATAAGTGTGAAAAACAAAATGAAATTAATAAGCAGGATAAAGATTATGACAAAAACTTGACATTGACAAGCACAAATTTACTTGAAATAAAAGTTAAACTTTTATTTATGGCATCCAAATAAGGATGTTAGACTTGACAAACTATAAAATTCCTACCATTACCAAAATGTGGGGCCCTAATCCTCACATGGTATCTATTCTTGGTAGGCAAAAAATATACTCCATCCAAGTTCCAAGGCTTTCATCCAAGGTTGTAGAAGTTTCTATCATAAAAGTATACCAAATTTGGTCAATATATGCTCTTAAATTTGACAATACTTGATCGAATAGTGTAGATGGAGAACAATCTCAAAAATAAAAGAGGCTTTTCATACATGATACATCTACACTTTTGAAATTCCAAGCTATAGGCTCTACACAATTGTTTATTTTATCAACTAGCTTCCTACACTATTCTTCACCACAATAAAAACTCTTATTAAGATATATTTCCTCGATTGATAATATTTATTATATTTGACATTTTACGCAACTAAATATTTGATTTTGATCATTTGTATAGTAATATAAAATTAATACTTCCTCTTAATTTTCTAATTAGTCTCATTTAACTTTTGACTAATTTTTAGGTGGGTAAAATAAAATGGGACCACTTAAAACAGAGAGATAAAATAATTAGTAAATCGTTAGTGTAATAAGGTAAAGTGAGTAAGGGTAATAAGGTAAAAAATATATACTATAAATAGAAATGAGACTAATAGGATGACTTAACCCCCTATTTGGGAATAGGACCAATAGGGAGATGAGGGAACAGAAAGTTAATATAAAGTATTCAATTAGACGATTCGAACAAGATTCAAATTGACTATATTTTTTCTTATACTTGAGCTGCAATATTAATATAAGGTTGAATAATAAAAAGTGTCAAAAATCACAATGTAGCATGGAGAAAGTATTATGTCTTTGTCCATGTTATCATCACATTTTTACTGTAATACTTTCGTTAATCTTTTGATCTGATATGTCTTTGTCGTTGATCGATTTTCTAAATTTTTATGGGAATATATGTGTAGAGGTTGACATTCAAGTTATTGTGTTTGGAAGTGAAATCTAGTTGATTAGGTTAAGTTGTTGTCAAAATTTATTAAGATATGAAGTATGTCTGAGATATCGATTTGATACATAGTTAATCTAGAAGAGAGTTGAATAGAGTATGACACTTTTGGATAGTTTTTTTTAGAATTCCAAGAATCGAATTGAGTAAAGAGGTTTGAAAAACATACAAAAAAGTATTATTAGTCAAATCAAAATGCATAAAAGTAAAGATGAAATGAAAGATAATTACGAAAATCGGCTCTTGATACCAAACAGAACTTTTAAATCTTATCATTTCTTTTTCCTTAGTTTTAAAAAACGAATAAGAAAAACTAAAATATACTAGTTCGTGTTATTTGTAAAATATAGCAAAATGAGTCTCTAAAGATAGATAAATTATTTTCATAATTTTGGTATAATTTTTATATTTTTTTATTTTGTAGAAATTATTATATTTAATATATAAAATAAGATAAAAAATCTACCTTTAGAAATGAAAAAGAGAGACATGTGTTGTAACAACCCGACTTACTTTTAAACTAAGTAAGAGAAGTTGTCATGTATTCATAAACCCAAACTGAAGTCAAAGTCAACAAAATGTCCTATAAAATCATATCACAAATATCCAAATCCTCATTTGTGATAGCTAGCCTCAATCTCAACAACTAGATCCAAACCAACAAAACATAAAAGTACAATGGTACTCAAAACTACATAGTCAATTCTATTACAAAATTCTACAACCAACAAATCTAATACACACAAGCGATCAAATCCTCAATCAATGAAATCTTCTAGCGCTCCCTCATTGCGTCTGATATTCCTTCGTCCCCAGATGCTACCGATCTATAAACAATCTAAAAAATGGAAACAATAGGTAGTTAGATGAAACTGAATGAGAAGTAAACAATCCAAGACAACAAAACACAGTAGTTCAAAACATAGGTTTAAAAGCAACATCAGTTTCCTAGATCTATGTGTGCACAGGGAGTCTAGTTGAGAGTAACATCCATTGCTTTTAGGCTATGTCATACTCGACCGAGGCTAGTCTATATTTGAATGACAATTCACCTCAAAATGGGGAGTAAGGGAGATTTTCCCTCTACTCCGTCAATGACCAGCTTGTGAGCCTGATTCATTGACCATATCAATATCAGCATAATCATTTATAACAAATTCATAATCAATAATCATCAATTCAAAATAATTTGACAAAGAAAACATTTTCAAAACAATAGTCTAGCCAGATTCATTAAGGAACTGCTACTACTCACCAAAGACGCTTCAAGAAGTTAAGTCTGTTTCTCCGCATTCACCAGAAAGGTTCCTCGATGACGTCGCCTCCTGGAGCATAACAAAAATAACATCACAATAAAGCGTTCTATACTACAATCTAGGTTTATATAACTCATTGCATTTCCTCCTATGTTTGCATCTTAGTTCAAGCTTTTATTCTAACATTTCTAATCTTCAAAGAATTGCGCAAGTTTCTAATTTCAACCCTCTAATATATCATCAATTATTATAACCATGCTCTAGATTAGTTTATATTCCTTTGAAGATCATACCACTTCACAACTCTCTTTGTATTTCCTATTCAAAAACTTCTATGTTCATCTAAATTCAAAATAAAGAACCTTTAAAAGAATCCAAGAAGCCAAAAGAATAAAAAACTATCCAATTAGAAACACAACTAATATATCTAATCAATTAATGATTTCCACACGAACTCTCAATTCTTTCAAAAACATCCAATCATTCAACATTTTACCATTACCATAGTTTCCTAAATCAATTCCACGATTTTCAACAATATATCCCAAAGTCTTTATTTCCACCATTCTAACATCCAATACAAGATCCTTATCATCTAATTAACAACATATCCAAGAACACTAATTAATCAAAACAAAGTCATTAGAATAATCTACTATTAAAATCACAATCCACACTTAAATTATCATCATCACATAACTCACTTGTAACACATTTTCTATAAGTTTCTCGATCCACAACTCATTTAATTAATTTATATAAGTTTCAAGATTCCTCTAAGTTAATATATATATATATATATATATATATATATATATATATATATATATATATATATATATATATATATATATATATATATATATATATATATATATATATATATATATATATATATATATATATATATATATATATATATATATATATATATATATATATATATATATATATATATATATATATATATATATATATATATATATATATATATATATATATATATATATATATATATATATATATATATATATATATATATATATATATATATATATATATATATATATATATATATATATATATATATAGGGGAGGGATCCAATGAGAAGGGGTCTCAAAATGAGAAGGATGAGAAGGATTTATAGTCATTGATCTTATGAAAATCTAACGGATGAAAACCACAATCGCTGCTTCATCTTTCTTCTTCTTCTCCATTTTTATGTTATAATTAAAGGCTACTATGTTATTAGAATATGATACTATGTTATGATTAAAGGTTACTATGTTCAGTTTAAAATATACTATATTCTGTATAAGATTAAGAGAAGACAGTAACTATACATAATCATAGTAACCTTTTTTCATAACATAGTATCTGTTTCTTAAAACATAGTATCTTTAAAAAATGATATATTGAACCGGTTCAGTATTAAAAAAAATTGGTTAATATTACAAATTGAACCGCGTGCAACTTAAAAAATGAACAAATTAAATCTATCCATTGATCTAAAAAATGAACGCTCCAGATTACTTCTCACCTTTCTCATTTGAGATCCCTTCTCATTTGATCCTAAATCCTTCTCATTATCCTACACACACACACACACACACACACACACACACACACACACACACACACACACACACACACACACACACACACACACACACACACACACACACACACACACACACACATATATATATATATATATATATATTAAAACACTTCATGGGCGAGTGGGCGCGGGTAGCGGACCGAGTATTTGCTAAAAAATCTACCCGCGGGCAGAAAAATTCAAATGCCCGCTCGCGATTGCGGGCATATTTTTTTGTTGCTACTCGCCCATTTTTAAAGCGGGCGGGTGTCGACATTTGAGTTTTTTTCATTTTTATTCCCAAAAAATTTGATTGCAATATTAGTTTATGCCATCCAAGTTAAAATATTCGATTAATTTTACCCATGAAATTGACTATATATATTTTCTTAAGCCTAGACTATTGTAATTTTAGGTAATCAAATAAAAAAATAAATATTTATTTTTCCCTATATAATAATAAACTCGCCGTTTAAATCTTACATTTTAATAATAATCGAAAATTCCAATGTATCATAGAAGATTATTAGACCAAATATATAAAAAAATTCATATTACTATACCAATAACCACAATAAAATTTTGTAATAGAAAAAACAGAAATTAGTTTTGAAAAGCAAGCAAAAATTGTCCTGAGAATTCTATATTATGCACTACCCCCCTTCAACCCCCTTCTTAATGACTATGTTAAGGATTATGAAATGAAAGGCATTATATATATTTATTTATTTATTTCTTTATTTATTTATTTATTTATTTATTTATTTATTATTATTATTGATTAATAGTGATACTTTTTGATATTATTATGTTTAATTATAAGTATTAAGGGGAAATATGAAGTAAAAGGTTATATTTTTTTAATCAAATTAAATCTTTGTTATTACTATTCTTAATTATTCACCTTAGTTATACAATCTTTAATTAATGTACTAAGCACTATATTTACTATTCATAAACCAATATAGTTAAGTAGTTATCAATTGTCTAATAATAATAAATTCTGTAAACACCTTAACTAAATTAAAAATATATTTTATTTTATTTTACCCACTTTGAGAAAAATATTTTTAGTAGAAAGTAACTCATGTGAAAGAATAGTCCCCTTCACTCCTTGAGGTAGGGTTTTTTTTTTCTCTCTAGGGTTTCCTTTGAGACAACCGTTACCGCTCGTTCATGGCGGAAGATCTAGTCGAGCACTACTCTAAGCTGTCCATCGTTAATGATGAGGAAGATATTGTTGATTTAATTGAGGATACAGACGATAACCATGATGATAAATTATCATTGCGGTTGGTTGGTAGGGTTCTCACAGAGAAACCCTTAAACTTCGATGCCTTCAAAAGTACGATGCTACATGTTTGGTGCCTTAAGGAGGGTGTGCTTATTAGGGCGTTGGGATCAAATTCATTCATGTTTCAATTCTTCCATTGGAAGGATAAGGAGAAGGTCCTCAACGGTCGTCCGTGGTGCTTCGAATAAAGGTTGCTAGTGCTACAAGAAATCGACAAGGATGAACAACCGTTGAACATGGTGCTAAATTTGTCTCCTTTTTGGGTAAGATTCTATAACCTCCCTTATGGGTGTAGATCTGATTCTAAATTAAGAGCCATTGCTAAGGCTTTAGGGGAAGTTTTGGAGATAGAAGAAGATTTTCTTGATCTTAACCCGTTTCGTAGGGTTCGTATAATGCTAAATGTCGAAAAACCCTTAAAAAGATTTTAAATGGTTAGGGTTAAAGGGGACTGCACCGTTAAAATTCCTATTAAATATGAAAGACTTTCCCATTTCTGTTTCTTATGTGGACTTATGACCCAAACTGAGAAAAATTGTACCTTGGTTGATGACGATGATAAGGAGAAGGGGTATATGGCTGGGGTCTTGATATCAAAGCCTCTCCAAGGAAAGGCTTACTTAAATTTAATAAGGAGGTTGAAGCAATTAAATCGAGGAAGACGCTGTTTGTGTCGAAACCAGATGTAGGTGCAGAGAACACTCACTCTAGCCTAGATCTTCATGTTGTTGATCAGTGTACTGTGGGGTGGAATGTGGTGAAGGAAGGACAACAAAATCGCCCTCCTAAAAGTTTAGGGAAGGGTCATTTAAATGGGGAGAATGTTTCTAGGAGTATTGTTTTGGGATTTGATGATGTGGTGGGTCATGATGAAAGAGATGGTAGGAAAGATAATCTTTTAGAGGTTGCTAAAGGACAAAATGATAATAATGGGGATGTGGGTTCTACTCCACGTGCAGCCGTCACTTGTCCTAATGAGGACTTAGTTTGTTCTACTCCAAGTACTTCTGTGGGTATTATTCCTGCTCATGTTTCTTTAATTACACATGCCTCTTCCTTGGGATCTGATACTCTTGCTGATGTTCCATGCATTAATGAGTCTGTTTCGGAGTCTGGGTTGTTTACTTTTAATGCAGGGGCTGCTGGTGGAAATTCGAGAAAGTTAGTTAAAGTGAAACGAAAAGGGGGTCCTATTCCTAACAAAAAAACCCAATCTCAGCAGGTTGTGCACACAGGGACTTCTGATGGTCCTCTCTCTAATCCTTTGACTAAAAGGAAGTTCTTGGATGATGATACTGAAATGATGGATTGTGAAGGTGAACAAAAACGCTCTTGCTCTGGTGCTGACATTTTCTTTTCCTCAGATGATAAAGTAGTAGAGGTTGGTGATGGCCAACCCCGCGAACATCAATGAAAATCTTCAGCTGGAACTGTCGAGGGATTGCAAATCCCTTGACAGTTAGAGCTATATAGGACTGGTGCTGGAGAGAGAGACCGAACATTGTTTTTATTATGAGGGCTATGGTTGACAAAAGGTAGATTAGAAGGTGTTAGGAGTAAATTTGGCTTCACTGATGGCATTTGCTTGGATAGTAATTGTAATTCGGGCGGCTTGCGTTTGTGGTGGAAGGATCTTACTGTGGTCACATTGTCCTTTTCTGATCATCATATTCTGGTGGAGGTTAGGGAGGAGTGGAGCGATAATAGAAGATGGTTTGCTTGCGGCATTTATGGCTGGCCTGATCGTCAAAATAAGTACAAGACTTGGGATTTGATGCGAAACATTAAGGCTACGACCGACGGCCCTATCATTTTCTTCGGGGACTTCAATGAGATTATGTGGGATTGTGAGAAAAAAGGGGGAAACTTGCGAGCTGAAAATGACATGTGTGCTTTTCAGAGTTATCTGGATGATTGTGGTTTAGCTGACTTAGGGCATCGGGGTAGTGCTTTTACATGGAGTAGGGGTTCACAGCCTTCTACGTTGATTTGGGAGAGACTGGATATATTTGTTGCGAATGTGGAGTGGCAGAGTTTTTTTCCTTCCTTTTGATGTGCGCCATTTTCCTGTGTATAGGTCGGATCATGCTCCAATTCTGCTGAGTTCTCATAGACCGAATGATGACAATGGTGGGCAAAAACTTTTTCGATTCAAGTCTCTATGGCTATCCAATGAGGAGTGTAAAGGGGTTGTGGCTGCAGCATGGAATGAAATTTTGGGCGAGGAGATCGACTTTCGCATTGAAAATTGTGCCTCTAAACTTGCGGCTTGGGCGGAGAATACTTTTGGGGCTCTGAGGAGAAAGATTCATGTAGAAATACTTAGAGACAATGAACTGCAACAAGAAGGGGGGTGAATTGTTGCTTTTTCCCTTGGAGTATTTTTTGCCCTATTTCTTGCGGAATTTGAATAATAAAAATACTCAAGACAATTTAAAGAAAACTAAAAAAGAAACACCAAGATTTAACGTGGGAAAAAGAACCACGACCCACTAGGGATTTCTCTTCTCTATTATTTTGTGTAAATCAATTCTCTATTACACAAAATAATTTCTCATTCTCTTTCTCTATTCTTTTCTCCTTCTCTTTTTCTTCTCTCGGTATCTCCTTACCGTTCCCTTTCTCTATTCTCCTTCTCTTCTTCTCTTCTCTATTCCTATTCCCCTTTAGACTTACCCAAGTCTAATTACAAATTCTCTCAAATAAACCCATACAAGATTTATCTAAAATGGATGAATCAAAACAAGAATTGCACAAGGATCTAATCTTGAAATTAATTAGCAATTAAAACGAATCAAGATTTCCTTTTCTTTGATTTAGAAACTCACGAAATATTTTGGGCACAAATATTTTCGGAAAAATATTTTTCTCTCAATTGATCACCAAAATGTGCCGGTTGAAAATAATTGTGTATATATAATCTTGAGAACTCTTAAACCCATATACCCATAATCAAAGGTTGTGGCCTTGTGGGAATTGTGGGCTAGTTTACGTGAGTGAGTGGTGAGGAAAACTTGGTGGGCACTCCAAGTTTTTCATGTGTTCTAGCTAAAAATAGCTAAGACAATTTTAAGAAAACTAATTGGAAAAATTACCTAGAATAATCCAAACTGTTCATGATTTTCCTACAATAATCCCACCTATTGATTAACCATGAATAATCCCAACTTTGAGGGGTATTTTCCTAGAGTAAGCTTGGGTAAACCGATGACCTGCTATAGTAGGTAATTCACCAAAAAAATAAATTAAATATTAATTTAAAATTAGAAAATACTTTTGAAAATTTACATAAAAAATTCTAAATAATAAAAAAAATCATAAATTTTTTATGAACATTTTTTTAACTTTTTTTTGACATTTTTTTTTAAAATTTATCTTTTTTTTTTTAAAAAATAAAACTTACTATAGCAAGTCATCCGGTCACCGGGTTTACTCTAGGAAAATGCCCCTCAAAGTTAGGATTATTCATGGTTAATCAATAGTTGGGATTATTGTAGGAAAATCGTGAATAGTTTGGATTATTCTAGGTAATTTTTCCAAACTAATTTTAAGATCTAAATCAAAAAGTTAGTTATTTTTAATTCAAGATCTAGATTTAAAATAATTTTAAGAAAACTACCTTGTGCAACCTAGTTTTTATTAACCGTACAACAAATCTAAAAAAGAAAAATAAAAATTAAAAATTATTTTCTTAATTATTTTTGCTGACTTCTTCTCTGACCGCTGATCTGGGAACACTGCACTGTCTCCGATTGACCAATCTTCGAACTTTGACTTGATCTTGAAACAGTTACTTAGTAATCCCTTTTCAACGTTTAATGGTCCATCAACGACCCTTATAATGATCGGATATTTGACCTATCAAAACAATCTCAAAAACATAATATGTTTGTTTATTAAAGTTTATGTTATCATCAAAACCAAATGGGCCAACAAATTCCCCCTTTTTGATGATGACAAACTTTATAAACAAACTTAATAAAAAAAAATAGAGTAAAACAAATAAAGTGAACATGCTTGAGATTAACACACATTCAACCATATCTAGTAAATTAAATCGTCACAAATTATTTACTAAACTCTAATGTAATCATATTACTCTAATAAATAAAATTTTAAAACTTTTTTTCGAAAATCATGTGGTTAAACATGACTTAAGTTTTTAAATTTAAAACAAGACAAAATAAAACAAAACATAAACATAAATAACAAAAAAAACTTATAAATTAAGAAAATTAAAAACTAAGAAACATAAAATTAAGAAACACAACAATCTAAGTAATTCAAAATATCATGAGTTTTGAGAATCAAAGATAAACAAGAGTGATATCCAACAAGTCGTATCAAACAACAATTAACCAATTTATCCATATAAACCAAACATAATATAAGTAATCCAATGATGATCATTTCATAGCCTAAGTATACCAAACAGTAAGTCAACAAACTATTATATCATAAACTAAGAACATTTTAGAACAAACTAAAGTAACCTAAAGTCGTAGGTTTTAGTTATTAGAACACAAAACAGAGAATCAATTTTCAAGATTAAGCAAAAAACGTAAGCATTCACAAGCATTCAATTAAGTTTGTTTGCTACTCTTCCCCCTTTTGGCATCAATCAAAAAGTAGGGGTGTAAATCAATCCACAGCTCTAAGGCAAGCGTTAGACAAATTAAGATAGTAAGCAGCAAACTAAGAAAATAAATGCCCAAACATGAATCAAAAAAGCACGCATTCAAACATCATAGACCATAGTGATAGATAATAAAGATGTTATGAAGGATTAAAAGTTGTAGGTTAGTAGCATAAACCAAACATAAATTGTTTTGTACCCCAGCTGGTACACAAAATAAGCAAAAGAAAATATTGTTTAGAGATTACAAATAAAATGGGCCAACAAACGTTAAATTTTAATTTGAAAACAGAAGCAGGAGGGATCAGGCAGCACTCTCCTCATCAACAAATTCAGTCTGCACCTCCACTGTGTCAAGCTTCGCACCAAGACGTGTTTCTATGTCGGTGAGTTGCTCAGCAATGGTTAGGGCTGTGCAAATTTAGACCGGACCGGCGGTCCAGACCGGACCCGGATGGACCCGGACCGAAACCGGACCGGACCGGAAGCATCAGGTCCGGTCTCCGGTCCTATAAAATTTTCAATTCCGGGTTTCCGGTCCGGTCCGGTCTAACCCGGAAAATTTAGGGTCGACCCGGTTAGGACCGGTTAAAATATTATTATTTTTCTACTTTCTGGCGTATATATACTCAACCTAATTTTTAGGGTTTTTTTGTCTCAAAAATGAGATTTGCTGCGGCCCTATCTTCTTCCCAAATTTGAGTTCCCAAATTCTTTCCACTGAATCCTCACAGGTCACGGCTCACATACTGCTTTCTCTTCCTCTTCAATAAGTTGATTCATCTTTGATTAGAGCAAGTAGAACATTGATTAGCATATCTAACAATAACATTAGCCCACCTCTTAATCTCCTCCTTCAACATTATGGAATCCTTCGAATTATAATCAGGTAATTTTTCTTCATGAAACTTACTTATTGAGATTTCCTTCAAAGAATCTGATCTCATATGGGACCCATTCAACTTATGCCGCTTAACATTCTCTGGAGGTTTGTCGTCGTCGTTGCCGTCGCCGGAATCAATGGCTTCTTTGATGGACATGGTTTATGATGAAGAAGGGTATTAGATTAGAGAATTTTTTGTTAATTTTTGATGAATTTGTATGATGGATTTATTATTTTTTTGAATGAGATTTATATGGGTTTCAATTTCTTGATTTTTATATGGATTTAAGAATTTATATGATGGATTATTCAATAATAAAAAAAGAATTTATATGATGGATTTATTCATTTTTTGAATGAGATTTATATGGGTTTCAATTTCTTGAGATTTATATTATATGAATTTATTCAATAGTAGCATTTTTAATTCCTTGAGTTTCAATTTCATTGATAGTATCCTAATTGGGAAAGTGTTAGATGTCTATATAGCCTTCGAATGGTTCAATGGTTTTTCCAAATTCCAAAAATCATTTGGTTTGGAATCAGGCTTACATTGGTTTTTTGGAATTGCCTGTATAATTTTGTTTTAAATTTATATTGAAATTGACTATAATAAATAACTTAAATTTTAAATCAAAATTCTCTAGCCGGTCCAACAGGTCCAAACCTGGACCGGACCGGAATTTTTCAGGGTCGGACCGGGACCGGACCGGATGAAACAGGTCCGGTCTCCGGTCCTTGAATTTTTAAATTCCGGTCCATCCGGTTCCGGTCCGGTCCGGTCCGGGTTTGGACCGGTGTTCAGTCCTAACAATGGTAGATAGTGAGGCACAAACTTCACTTTGAAACGCAATGAGTTGGGACTGCAAGGAATCAAATTTGCCAAGGATAAGATCAATTGGAGTTGGAGGAAAGGGTGAGGCATCCCTATCAAAACCAGTAGGTGTTGGTGAAGTGGGAATTGGTGATGATGGAATGTGAACTGGTGTGGGTGAGTCTGGTTTTGGTGACGGTGGGGTTGGAGAAGTAGTGTCATCATGTTGGCTCGAGGAACTTTTGGAAGCTAACCTCTTGCTCTTTCTTGGTGTGAGCACAAAAGTTTTCTTGATTTTCTTTAGAGGCACATGAAGGTCCTCATCATCTTCCTGTTCCATTTCTTCCTCTCCCTCAACCTGTTCCCCCTCACTCACAGCATCCTCCTGTTCCCTATCAGTTTCTGCCTCAGTAGTGGCAGTGGGAACATCCTCCTGATCTTCTTTTTCTTCTTCCTTTCCTTCCTCCTCCTCTTCTTCTTTTTCTACTTTCTCCTCTTCTTCTTCATCAGAACTTACATCAACCTCCTCAATGGCATGCTCTAGAATCCCCTTTTCGTTTAATTGGAGGTGCAAATTGGTAAGGCACCTCTCACTTATTTTATTATTGGCGCTCATAGGAAATTCTAGCCCATCCAGTGGGACTCCAAACTTCTTAAAAATGCAAGTCAATAAACCACCATATCCAACCGTAAGTCCTTTATCAATGCACTCAGACAAATGTGATACCATCAATGACGGAAAATTAATTTTAATGTGATTAGCCATGCAATAGATCAGTGTTGCATCACGTAAATTCACTTCACTCCGCTTAGAGTTGCGGGGTAAAATAAACCTACGGGCAATACCAGAAAAGGGGATTCTAGCGGAGACAGAGACATGTGACTAAACCTCTTTTTGCTTTCTTGACCAAGAAATTTTAAAACAGTCTTTTCAGTAATGCTAGAAAAAACGATCTTTGACCCAACATAATATGTGTCAAACCCTACCACTGGAACTTCGAACCATTCCCCCAACATTAAGCTATTAAATTCAATTTTAATATCTTTAATCATGCTAGAACAAACCCCATTGTCGATTGTGAAATTTTGAATGAACTCTCTCATGAGATGTGGATAAATAGGATTACAAGAAAAATTGCTCATTAATTCCTCCCACCCTTGATTACTCAAAATAGCGTGTAATTGAGGAAATGGAGTAGAGTCATACCAATATTTGTCCAAACCAAATCCTATAGACATCTCTTTGGCTATCTCCTCTGAACAATCAGGATCCACGACCTTGGCCTTTTTCGCCGGTTTTGAAGACGAGCTTTCTTTTGTGGAAAAAGCCCTTTTTGTGCCAACATGTATGGGTTTTGAAGATGATTTGGGTTGTGATGAGGGAGTTGATGATTGTGGGTTGTCGGATGAAGGGTGAATGACTTGTAGAGGTTCCGGTTGTATGAACTTGGGTGCCTTTCCTTTGGTGTTCTTGGTAGATGAAGTCTTGGGAGTTTTCATGGTGATGGTGAGTTGATTTGATGAAGGTTAGGGATTTGAAGAAGGAAAGTGGGTTGACGATTTTGAAGAGATAAAGGAGAAGTTGTACTTTGGTAATTATGGTAATTGTGATTGATGTGACGTGAGGAGTGGGTTATAAAGTGTGTGAAGGGACGGTTATGAAAAGGAGTACAACTTTTTGAATTAGTTTTAGCGTATGAACCGAGTGAGGTAACGAAAAGTTTAAGTGTAAGTTCGTTGAATATGTCGATTAAGATAACTACTTTCCGAAACACCTCGATGATCCGTCTTCCATTTTATAAAATATGTTGGCTCACCGAAATAAAATAAAATAAAATAAAAATGCTGGAATTTGTGGAAAATAAAAATATTTTTGTGATTTTTCGAAAAATAATTTATAATATGTGGAATATAATATATAAAATAATAATATATAATATAAAATAAATTTATGCTACTTGGTCTAATCAGCTCAAACATGCAAGCAATCAAGATTAAGTTTAAGACATATATTCAAATAGAAGCATACCCAAATCTCGCAATGATTGAATAATCAATCTTGGTTGTTGTGGTTGATTGAACCCTTCCGATTTATTCAAGATGTTTTGAGGAGAAATACTAGCATTAAACTTTAGTGAAGCTTGATCATACCTAGCTCCAACCTCATCTTTTCAAATTGTTCTCTTGGAAGCGGCTTAGTCATAATATCTGCAACTTGATCACTAGTATTGACATGTTTAACAATAATATTTTTATGCTCTACGTTATCTTTAAGAAAATGGTGTCTAATATGAATATGTTTAACTTTAGAATGATGCACTGGATGTTTTGAAATGCAAATAGCACTAGTATTATCACAATAAATAGGAACACATTCAAGTTTAATACCAAAATCTCTTAGCTGTTGTTTAATCCAAAGCATTTGGGAACAGCAGGCTGCTGCTGCCACGTATTCAGCTTCTGTAGTGGATAAAGCTACTGTGTTCTGTTTCTTGGAACTCCATGATACCAAACAAGATCCAAGAAACTGTACCATTCCTGAAGTGCTTTTTCTATGCACAAGATCACCTGCATAATCTGCATCACTATACCCTTTCAAGTCATAGACATCACTTTTAGGATAAAATAGGGATAAGTCATCTGTTCCCTTTAAATATCTTAGAATCCTTTTAACTGCCGTATGATGTGATTCTTTAGGATTTGATTGAAATCTAGCACACAAACCAACACTAAAAGATATATCAGGTCTACTAGCTGTTAAGTATAGTAGAGATCCTATCATGCCTCTATACATCGTTTGATCAACATTAATACCGTTAGCGTCTTCGTCTAACCTAGTGTTAGTGGCCATGGGTGTATGGTTTGTCTTAGCATTATCTAGTCCATATTTCTTTAGAAGTTCTTTTATGTATTTTTGTTGATGAATAAAGATACCGTTAGCAGTTTGTTTAATTTGCAAACCAAGGAAGAAATTTAATTCTCCCATCATACTCATTTCAAATTCATTGCTCATTAGGTCAGCAAATTCCTTACATAACGATTCATTAGTAGCACCAAAAATAATATCATCAACATATATTTGAACAACTAAAATATTCGAACCTTTATTCTTAAAGAATAAGGCTTTATCAATTTTACCTCGTATGAACTTGTTATCAATCAAAAACTTAGATAATCTCTCGTACCGTTGTCTAGGAGCTTGTTTTAGCCCATAAAGAGCTTTATCAAGCTTGTAGACGTGATCCGGAGAAATTGGGTTTTCAAAGCCAGGTGGTTGTTCCACAAATACTTATTCTTTTAGAAACCCGTTTAAGAATGCACATTTAACATCTATTTGATATAATTTAAAATTCATGAAAGCAGCAAAAGAAATTAGAATTCTAATAGCTTCTAATCTAGCTACGGGAGCAAAGGTTTCAATATAGTCAATACCTTCTTGTTGATTGTATCCTTTTACCACTAACCTTGCTTTGTTTCTGACTATTGTGCCATGTTCATCCAGCTTGTTCCTGAATACCCATTTCAGTCCAATTATCTTCTTGTTCTTTGGTTTAGGTTCCAAGTGCCATACTTTGTTTCTTTCAAACTCATTCAATTCGTCTTGCATAGCTACCACCCAATCCGAATCTTGCAAAGCTTCTTCATGATTCTTGGGTTCCATTGTTGAAAGAAAAGCAAAGTGTGCACAAAAGTTTCTCATTTGTGACCTTGTTTGTATTCCTTTGTTCATGTCGCTTATGATCAAGTCAAGCGGATGTGATTTTTGATGTTTCCACGGTCTTAGAACAAAGTCTCTGGTGGAGACAGACGTGGAAGCAGGCTCACTGACTTGATTCTGATTTGGTTCACCATCATTTCTTTCCTGTTGAACTTCTCTTGGGATATCTGGATTTGGAACTGCAGGCTGTTCCTGTTCTGCCTGTGGCTCCTGTTCTTGATTTGGTTCAGCATTCTGAACCTGTTGTTCTTCTTGATCTTGCTCCTTTTGTATAAGTTCTTCATCGTCCAAATCAGCAAGACCTATCTTAAAATCACATGTTTCTTGTTCACTTGTCATAAAGTTAGTTTCATCAAATATTATGTGAACAGATTCCTCAACACACATGGTTTTCTTATTATAAACTCTATATGCTTTACTATGAGATGAATAGCCAAGAAATACCGCTTCATCACTTCTTTCATCGAATTTACCTATATTTCGTTTTCCATTGACATGCACAAAACATCGACATCCAAAAACTCGAAAATATGAAATATTAGGTTTAATTCCTTTAAATAATTCGTAGGGGGTTTTAGAAGTGATAGGTTTAATTAAAACGCGATTTAATATATAGCATGCAGTATTAACGGCTTCGGCCCAAAAATTTCTAGGTAGACCACTAGCAATTAATATAGTTCTAGCCATTTCCTCTAAGGTTCTATTTTTACGTTCAACCACACCATTTTGTTGTGGTGCGGAGAAATTGTGACTTAAACCATGCTCATTACAATAATCCATAAACTTTGAATTTTCAAATTCTTTACCATGATCCGATCTTATGTGGACTAGTTGATTGTTACTAGATTTCTGAATTTTAGTAGCGAATGCAACAAATTCATCAAAAGCCTCGTCTTTGCTAGATAAAAATAAAGTCCATGTAAATCTACTGTAATCATCAACTATAACAAAAACATATCGCTTACCGCTGCGACTTTGGATTCTCATAGGTCCACAAAGATCCATATGAATTAATTCAAGTGGTCTTGAGGTGGTCACGACATTTTTAGGTTTGAAGGATGACCTTGCATGTTTTCCTTTGGCACAAGGATCACATACTTCATTCTTTTGAAATTTAAGGGACGGTAATCCTCTAACTAGGTCTTTAGATCGTAAATTATTAAGCAATGAAAAACTAGCATGACCTAATCGTTTATGCCAAAGAAGAGGGTCATCTTCTATAACGCTTAAACATGTTAGACTGGTTTTAGGAACAGTGTGCAGGTCCACCACGTAGGTGTTCCCTTTTCTGATTCCTTCCAGAATGATGTCTCCTGTGTCGTTCCTAGAAATGATGCACTTTTCAGAAGTAAAGTTTACAGAGTTACCTTTGTCGCAAAATTGAGAAATACTTAAAAGATTGTGTTTTAAATTCTCGACCAAAAAATACATTATCTATAGCATGGGAACTTGACCTTCCTATCTTGCCTTTTGCAATGATTTCACCTTTCATATTGTCACCAAAGGTCACTGTTCCTCCATCATAGGCTTCTAGTGAGAGAAATTTTGATCTATCGCCTGTCATGTGCTTGGAACAGCCACTGTCGAGAAACCATGAGCTGTTCCCCCTCACTAGAACCTACAAAACGAAATTAGTTGTTAGAGGGTGGAACCCAGCCATCCTTGGGTTCCATGTCGATTATACAAGAATCATATTTCTTAATCCAAACTCTATCGACATATATTTGGTTCGTTTTGTTATGCTGTTCCTTTTTTAAATATTGATGTTTCAGGTGCCCAATTTTACCACAAAAGGAACAGATCTTTTTACTTGGGAGATGAACGTAGACCTTTTTCTTTTTATCATGTTTGTCATATCCTAGACCTTCGGTTCCTTTAGTTTTAGCGTTAAGAATCCATTTGAGAACTTCTTTGATTTTCCCTTTTTCTCTTGAATTTAACTCAAGCTTAAGTCGATCATTTTCTTTTAAGGCAGATTCTAGATCTAATTTCATTTGTAGAAGGACACATTTAATTTCTTTATTAGACTCATAATTCACTTCCATCTCAAATTGCTTAAGTTGATTTAATTCAATATTTAACATGATATTTTCTTCTTTAACCTTTTCTATAACTTCTTTTAACATCACATTATTATCAAGCAATTCAAAGAATCGAGTTTGCACATCGGACCTAAAAGAATTAAGGTAGGATATTTGGTCTTTGCACGCTTTAAGGTCTTTTTCAGTTTTGAGACAGATGACTGTTTGTTTTTCTAAATTTTCGTGAGATTCTAAAATCATTTTAGTTAATCTATGTTTATCCAATTTAAATAAATAATCAGAAAATGGATCAGAAGACAGTACCTTTTTTCCTTTAGACTTCTCATCATGCGTTGCCATGAGACAAAGATTGACTACTTCTTCTTCTTCATTGGGAGCTTCGGTTTCGGTCTCGCTTTCGGATTCTCCCCATGCAGCTATCATGGCTTTGCGTAAATCGGCTTTGTTGAAGTTTCCTTTTGTAGGTTGTCTTCCTGTTTCTCTTGCTTTCCCTTTAACTTTCTCGGTCTTCCATAATGGGCAATCCTTGATGAAATGCTCGGTACTTCCACATTTGTAGCATTCATATGTTTTAGAACTTGAAGTTCCTCTTTCTTTGTTGTTTCTTTGAATTTTATACTTGTTGTTCCTGAAGAACTTCTTAGATCTACGTACCAGCATAGCTGCCTCTTCCTCATCAGTTTCTGATTCTTCTTGATCGTTCGCTGTCAGAGCCAGACCCTTGTTCCTGGAACTGTCAGCTGTTCCCAAATGTAATTCATGAGTCATAAGGGATCCAGCCAACTCTTCCAGATTAAACTTTGTGAAATCTTTAGATTCTTGAATGGCTGTGACCTTCGCTCTCCAACGATCATCTTGAGGTAGACTTCTTAGGATTTTTCGCACTTATTCGTCTGAGGGAATTAGCCTTCCAAGGGAGACAAGCTCATTCGTGATATTCGGGAACCTTGTAAACATTTCTTGAATGCTTTCTTTAGGTTCCATAACAAATCTTTCGTATTTGGACATGAGCAAGTCAATCTTGGAACGCTTAACTTCACTCGATCCTTCGTGGGTAACCTCCAGCAGATCCCAAATTTGTTTGGCAGTTCTGCATCCCATAATGCGATTATGTTCATTTGGACCAAGCCCACAATGAAGCAATTTAACAGCAAGAGCGTTCATTTCCATCTTTTGAAAATCTTCTTTCTCATATTCTGTGATAGGTTTGGGAACAGTCTCGTTATTGGAGTTGGTAGTTGTTACCTCAAAATCTCCAATTTCGATGACTCTCCAAACTTGATAATTTTCGGCTTTGATGAAGATCTCCATCCTGTTTTTCCAATAAGTATAGAATTTGCCATCGAACATTGGTGGTCTCTGAGTAGAGTACCCTTCTTCCATGCGCTCGTTAATTTTCATCATCTCTAATAAACCAAGATACGGCTCTCAGGGTTTCCTGATCAAATGAGGAACAGGGCTCTGATACCAATTGTAGAAACACTTAGAGACAATGAACTGCAACAAGAGGGGGGGGTGAATTGTTGCTTTTGCCCTTGGAGTATTTTTTGCCCTATTTCTTGCGGAATTTGAATAATAAAAATACTCAAGACAATTTAAAGAAAACTAAAAAAGAAACACCAAGATTTAACGTGGGAAAAAGAACCACGACCCACTAGGGATTTCTCTTCTCTATTATTTTGTGTAAATCAATTCTCTATTACACAAAATAATTTCTCCTTCTCTTTCTCTATTCTCTTCTCCTTCTCTTTTTCTTCTCTCGGTATCTCCTTACCGTTCCCTTTCTCTATTCTCCTTCTCTTCTTCTCTTCTCTATTTTCTATTCCCCTTTAGACTTACCCAAGTCTAATTACAAATTCTCTCAAATAAACCCATACAAGATTTATCTAAAATGGATGAATCAAAACAAGAATTGCACAAGGATCTAATCTTGAAATTAATTAGCAATTAAAACGAATCAAGATTTCCTTTTCTTTGATTTAGAAACTCACGAAATATTTTGGGCACAAATATTTTCGGAAAAATATTTTTCTCTCAATTGATCACCAAAATGTGCCGGTTGAAAATAATTGTGTATATATAATCATGAGAACTCTTAAACCCATAAACCCATAACCAAAGGTTGTGGGAATTGTGGGCTAGTTTACGTGAGTGAGTGGTGAGGAAAACGTGGTGGTTACTCCAAGTTTTTCTTGTCTTCTAGCTAAAAATAGCTAAGACAATTTTAAGAAAACTAATTTTAAGATCTAAATCAATAAGTTAGTTATTTTTAATTCAAGATCTAGATTTAAAATAATTTTAAGAAAACTACCTTGTGCAACCTATTTTTTATCAACCGTACAACAAATCTAAAAAAGAAAAATAAAAATTATAAATTATTTTCTTAATTATTTTTGCTGACTTCTTCTCTGACCGCTGATCTGGGAACACTGCACTGTCTCCGATTGACCAATCTTCGAACTTTGACTTGATCTTTAAACAGTTACTTAGTAATCCCTTTTCAACGTTTAATGGTCCATCAACGACCCTTATAAAGATCGGATATTTGACCTATCAAAACAATCTCAAAAACATAATATGTTTGTTTATTAAAGTTTATGTTATCATCAAAACCAAATGGGCCAACAATTCGTGATACTGAGAGGAAGCTAAAAGCGGCATGCACAAAGATGCAAACCAGATGCACGCATGATAAACACTTGCAAATCTCGTGCCGAACATCTTGATAGCTTGCAGAATATGGAGGAATCTTATTGGCACCTTCGGTCTATGGCAAATGAACTACGTGATGGTGACAGAAACTCCAAGTACTTTCATCATAAAGCGAGCTCTCGTAGACGGCGGAACACCATCAAGGGTCTTTTCGACGATGATGGGAAATGGTTGACTAATAAGGTGGATTTGGAAAGACTCATCACTGCATACTATGAAAATCTCTTTGCTACTAGTTCCCCCTCTGGCTTCGCAGATGCTTTGGATGGTATTGACACGGTGGTTACCGATGAGATGAATGGACAACTAGAGAGTGAGCCCAATATTGTAGATGAGATCCAAACGACCGTTTTCCAAATGCACCCTACAAAAGCCCCAGGTACCGATGGTTTTCATGCTTTGTTTTTTCAGAAGTTCTACGATATTATTGGGGGTGATGTAGTATGTATGGTTGTTAAATGGTGGAGGGGTTTATTTGATCTTAAAGGAGTAAATAAAACATGCATATCCCTTATTCCGAAATGCAATGAACCTAAACACTTGACTGACTATAGACCTATCAGCTGCTGCAGTGTCATATACAAAATAGTGTCTAAAATGATGGCTAATAGGCTAAAAGGTTTGCTGGATCGGATTGTTTCTATCAACCAAAGTGCTTTTATTTCGGGGCGCTTAATCACAGATAATGCTCTCTTGGCTTTTGAGTCTTTCCACTCTATGAAGCGCAGACTGAATGGTAGGAACAATTCTCTTGCTCTAAAGCTGGATATGAGCAAGGCATATGATCGGATTGAGTGGGGCTTTTTGGAAAGAATCATGTTGAAAATGGGCTTTGGTGATGGATGGGTACGCCGTATTATGAGCTGCATCACTAGTGTGTCTTTCTCCTTCAAGATTAATGGCAGTATTCATGGAAATGTTATTCCAACCAGGGGTCTTCGACAGGGAGATCCTATCTCCCCTTATCTCTTTATTCTGTGTGCTGAGGCGTTCTTTTCTTTGATCACCTATGCAGTTTCCAGGGGGGTAATCCACGGGGTTCAGGTTTGTAGAGGGGCCCCACCGCTTTCACATCTTTTCTTTGCAGATGACAGCATCCTCTTTGCTAGGGCTACTGTTCGAGAATGTTCAGAGTTAGCTAATATCATTAGCTTGTATGAGCGAGCATCGGGCCAGAAAGTCAATTTTGATAAAATAGAAGTCTCTTTTAGCAAGGGTGTGCCAAATGCTACGCGAAGGGAGATTAGTGAGCTGTTACATGTCCGTGAAGTCGAGCGTCACTCGAAGTACCTGGGGCTTCCGACTATTGTTGGGCGCTCAAAGAAAGATGTGTTCTCTTTTTTGAAGGAGCATGTATGGAAGAAAATTCAAGGCTGGAAGGAAAAATTGATGTCTCGAGCGGGGAAGGAAGTATTGCTTAAAGCGGTTATCCAGGCTATTCCAACTTACATGATGAGTATTTTTAAAATACCAGACAACCTTCTTGATGAGATTCATTCTATGATGGCACGCTTTTGGTGGGGGTCTTCAAGGGATGCGAGGAAAACCCATTGGCATAGTTGGTCGGAGCTATGTCGTCCTAAATGCAAAGGGGGATGGGTTTTAGGGACGTTAAATGTTTTAAGCAAGCCCTCTTAGCAAAATAGATGTGGAGACTACACAATAATGCAAATCCGCTGATCTTTGCTGTGTTTAAAGCCCGCTATTACAAGCATTCAGACCCACTCGATGCTTATAGAGGCTTTGACCCAAGTCTCCCGTGGCGAAGTATATGGGGTTCGAAATCCTTGCTCATCGAAGGTCTAGGCTGGCGTGTTGGAACGGGGAATAAAATTCACATTTTAAGTGAACGCTGACTTATAGCTGAAGGTAATTTTGTCACTCCAAAGCTTATTAATAACAATGTGGATGGCTGGCTTGTGTGGGATTTTATTGAACAGGAGACTAGAGAGTGGAAGCTTGAATCCCTTCAAGCTACTTTTGATAGTGCTACCATTGAACACAATCTGTCCATTCCTCTACCTCCAACTAGTGTTGATGATCGGCTTATTTGGGTTTTCTCGAAGGATGGGTTCTATAATGTTCGTACTAGATACTGGCTGGGCATGCGCTCCACGAATGTTTCGACTACTTCAAGCCATGATGATGATATATGGAAGAAGATTTGGAAGCTACAATAGCCCCCCAAACTCAAGCATTTCTTATGGAGGGCTTGTAAAAATTCACTCCCGGTCAACGAGGTTCGACATCACAGACATATGGCTCCTAATCCTGTGTGTTCTCGGTGTGATGGAGATGTGGAATCAATTTGTCACGCGATCTTTGACTGTCGTATTAGCCAACCCATGTGGCTGAATCATCCCTCTCATTCACTGATCCAAGATGCGCCTAGAACTTCATTTTCTGATGCTCTCAAATGGATGTTATCTCATGCGTCAACGGAGGAGCTGAATTCCATTGCACCCTGTTTATGGGCAAGCTGGATATGCAGGAACATTCAAGTCATGGATCAACAGCAATGCAATATACTCCAACTCTCGACAGCCCTCGCGAGGATGATCAACGATTATCAAAGGTACAATCAAATGCTCGGGATCCCCCAGTCTCCGCCTGTTACTGTATTTCAAAGATGGGAGCCGCCAAGTATGGGTTGAGTAAAAATAAATTTTGATGCTCATGTCGGGTCCAATTTGATACGAGGTCTGGGGATTGTGGTTCGTGATGCTGATTGTAAGATTTTGGTGACGGGTACACGCGGGATTAGTGCCAACTTGAGCACTCCAATCACGGAAGTCGCGGCTGTGCTGTTCGATTTAGAAGTGGCAAAACGCCTAGGATATGATGCAATTCACTTGGAGGGAGACTCACAGATTGTACTGAATGCTATGAAGAAGAAGGAGGATGGCTCTTCATATTTTCGTACTCTGTTAGATCACATTGTTAATTGTAGCTCTTGGTTTGTGCATTTCAAGTGTAGTTTTGTTCGTAGACACGGTAATACCGCAGCCCATATGGTTGTTTGATGGAATACCGGTGATGGTGTTATAAAATGTACAAAAGGAAAGTGCAATAAATTACAAATTACACTACTACTATACAAATAAACTATGTATAATCTCCTTTGTGTGTATGGCAAAGATCTTCTTCAAGGTATGAATCACGAACAAGGATGAATACCGTAGAGAAGATTCGTTGCAACACTAAGGTCACCGGAAATCTTCTTCAAGGTATGAATCACGAACAAGGATGAATACCGTAGAGAAGATTCGTTGCAACACAATCCTTCATGAAGCATTGCTTAGCTTCACGAAAACATGCACTGTTTCAAGGTGCTCAAACGAGCACTTTAGGTGCTCGAACGAGCATGATGCAAAACAGTTTCCAGAGACATTCTGACGCGAAAATCTCTAAGTGCTCGAACGAGCACTATAGGTGCTCGAACGAGCAAAAGCCAAAATCAACAAACAGAAGCATTCTGACCCATTCTGAACACCATGCTCGAACGAGCATGATAATGCTCGAAAGAGCACAGCGCTGCTCGAACGAGCAACAGGTCGAGCGGCATGATTTTGCCTCGTTTTGTTTCCGTTTTTTTCCGTTGTTTTGTTTATGCTTAGTTTATGCCTAAAACATGTGTCTAAGCCTTGAATATATGTCCTACATGCTCTAAATATCTAACAATCGTCCCCCATTTAGAGCCTTTAGGACATTTTCTTTCCCTGTGTAACAGGGCCAATAAATTCGATGGGTAATTAACATTGATGAAAATTTTTGCAAAATAATGCGGAAGTGTGAAAATGCCGGTTTGCTAAAAACCTTTAAAATTAAAACATATTTATAAGAAATTATAAATATTACATAGAAATAGGAAAATAAAAATACATATTGTTCGTTTAAAAAAAATTATACAATAAATAAAATTAAATACGTAAAAATCATTAAACATAAAGTATATAAAAAAGATTTGCAGCTAAGTCCTCGATAGCATAAATAAATTGTAGCTGCGGCCTGGATCGGAACCTGAACTAATTCCTGCAAAATACTGCCATCCATAACATGGATGACAGCCGGTTGAACCGGTCAGCGCTTAACGCCGAGCATAACTCCCTATCCAGCTCAAAATATGGAATAATACACTACATTTACTAAATAATAATTGAGTACGAAGTTATAATTGACATCACTGTAAACTTTTACCATATTCTTTTGCTCTTTCATACTTTAAGCCATTAAGATACCATTCTCAATCCTGGCAGAAGTACGTTACTGCCACTTGTACAATTCGGTAATCTTAATACTTAAGCAAGTTCTGTTGATTAATACTCATAACCGTACCATGCTTCATAGCATCAGCAATAATCAAGTTTATCACTGATCAACAAACACAAACAATATGACACCTGATATATGTAAGGGTCTGGCTAGATTAGGGCCAAAGCCCTATATCTAACTGTGGTGGGGGTCGTCACCCCGCCAATGTTTATGCTCGAGCTTCTACAGGATAGGTAGCTAACCCCCTGTCTAACACCGCATTTTACGTGCCGGCCAACACGGGCGCCGGGATTTTACATGCCGGTCCATGGTTCGACATTTCCTTACTATCAGGGTCATTCAATCAATACACAAATCATTTCACACAAGCACATCACATTTCTACTACTATTACAAGTTGACTTGACTTTGACCAACTTAGATGTTAACTTCCTTATTTAATTATATTCTACCTATATGCCCTTCTAAGTTCACTACTAAAGTTTTACTCAGTAAATTTTATTTAAAACTTTATTTTTCATAATTCATTTGTTAAAATAATTTTACACTTATAATTTAATATTCTATTATTTCTCTTGAAATAAGTTTCAATAATCAACATTTCTAACTTTAAAACAAATAAATATTTTAATTTAATTCTTTTCACAAAATAAATAATTTAATTATAAATCGAGTAAAACCATATCCTATGGATAAATTATCAACATTCATCAATTTCACCAAAAATCAATATTTGAAAATGAAAAACAAGTAAAACTTATTAAGTTCACAAAAATCAATATTCTAATTATAAAACAAATACAACTAATATTTTTTATACGAAATCAATATTTCTAGTTATAAAACAAGTAACACTTTAAAGTTCACAAAAATCAATACTTCTAGTTGTAAATAAGTAAAACTAATATATTCACACAAATCCATAATTCTTTTTATAAAACAAGTATAAACTTTATTCTTTTAATATCAAAATTTCATACATAACTAAAAAAAACAACTTTATTAAAAGTACTTTTACATTTTTTTTTTGTACATAAATTTGATCAAATAGTCAACTAAAGAATTATTTTGTACTAACTAGTAATTTAATATCACAAAAGTTACTTTTTATTATAAAATCTCATGTATTTAAGAAAATACTTTAATATAAATAACTTACAAAAATTTTATTTTTCCAAATACATCTTTTAATTTACTTGTTATTTTTATTATTATCACAGTAAATTCTAATTTAAAAAAAAAAAACTAAAATCTTTTACACAAAAACTTATATGTTTAATATAACTTTAAGAATAAGCTTCAATATAATAAAGTATAATGACAACATCCTAAGCATAACCATACTAAATAAAAAAAAATATGTTCATGAAATAACACACAACTTTGTAAACTAATTTAAGGGCTTACATAAAAAAAAGTTACCTATAATATTACCATAAATATTCTTAAATATAATAACATTCCTAAATAAATCACAATCATAGTAACAATAGTTTATAATATAGATAGTACTTAATATAGTACTTAAGTACTTAATATATGTCACTAGTATATAACAGTTCACTCAACTTCCTAAACAAGTCCAAATATTATTAATTAACATACTAAAAATATTTTTAGCATAACTACACTAAATTTAATATTAATCAATTTTTCTTAAACTAACTTAGTACTTAAACATACTCAATATATATCATACTTGCATATTATAAAGTAAATATAATGTAAAATTTCCATATAAAAAGTAGGGTAAGGAATTATACCATACTAACACCAAAGAAAATAAGTAGTATGATCCTCCAAGCTAAGTACTTCAAGCTCCAAAAAGATGATCTTTCAAGTACCGAAAATAATACCCAACTATGCTCCCAAAAAGATAATTCAAGCTATTAAAGTGATGTATTTTGTTCCTTCTTAATTTTCTTCAACTAATTAATATTAGAAAATTTAATAAGTTATTTTATAAAGTTAATTTATTAGAAAAAAAATGGAAGAAATTAAATGGCTAGCTCATCACAAATTCCCACGGCTAGATTGGGTTTCAATTGATGAATTGCTCCAACTTTTTCTAAGGTACCAACTAAGTTAGTTCATGGCTATATATATGGAAATTTAGGGAACATTTAGTAAGATATTTACATTAAAAAAATAAATAAAATCTTAGTCCAAATCTTAAGGACATATGGGTGGTAAGGTGGGTATTGCATTTTGTCAAAGCCTACTTTACTTGTGTAAGTAGGCAAATATAAAATATTTGGGTAGGTTTTACTAGGTTTAACTTAGTTAATTAGGATTAATTTAGTTAAAACTTAATTTAAAGTTAATATAAAAAAAATTAAAATAAAATAGTGTAGAATAGCTTAAATAAAAGTATTAAAGTCGTTAAAATAATCGTTAACGAAATTAATTAAGAATTAAGAATTTTTAAATGTTAAGTTTTAGTAAACCGTAGGTTAATTAAATGATTTCAAATTTCCGTAGTATATAAATTAGTAACTAAAACATTTGGGCTCATAAAATAATTTAGAAAAAAATGTTCATATTTAAGTTAATTTAAGAAATCGGACATGTAAAACGAAATAATTGTTAGAGAATTCAAAATTAAGTCGGATATTAAATCAATTTAGAGTCTAACAAAATAACATTTTCAAATTATTTCGGGAATGATCATTAGTTGAAATAAGATTTAGGTATTTAGTAAAGTTGGATGATTTTAAAAATCAAAAATTAGGAATTAAATTGAAGGAATTAAGAATTTAGTCGGAAATGATTAAAATTAGAAATTTTGAGTCTTTTACAACTCTTACCCCCTTAAGATAGTTTCGTCCCGAAACTTGAGCTTACTAAAAAGGTCAGGGTACCGCTCTCTCGTCATAGAACCTTAACCAATGTAATCCTTGAGCTCCTAAACTCCTTGACTCGAGTATCCAAAATCCTATTATGCCTCTATTTGTAAGCTAAAGCCTCATCAATCTGAAAGGGTTCATGGGCCAGAACATGCGATGGATCGTGATTAAATGCCGACACATAAGCAAGTTCTCCAACCCTACTTAGAATCTTTAAAAGTCCAAAAAGTTTCAGACTTAACTTTCCTCTTTTTCTTAACTCAAAAGCATTAGTCTCATTTCTTTCAACTCTATGGATTAACTCAAAAATTTTTGGATCCTCTAGTTGCGCCTTAATGATGATCAAACAAAGTTCGTTTGTATGGTCATTGCTCCCAAATACCGTCCAACCTTATGTTAGCTACAAATCTCTAATCTCAAACTTTGAATTTCACTGTAAACTCCCAAGGTACATAATGGTATTTACGGACACTCTTGGTCTTCTCCTTATAATATAAGTTAACTCGTTCGCCTTCCTAGGGTGGTATACTTTTTCCAGACCATAATCCTTAATAACCTCAAGTCATCGCCTTTAGCACATGTTAATTTCTTGCTGTAAAAAAAATACCTCAAATCCCGGTAATCGATGTAGATTTTACAAGGTAACCCATAAAAATAATGCTTCCACAACTTCAAAGCAAACACCACTATGGCAAGTTCAATATCGTGCATGGGGTAATTCACCTCATGTGGCCTCAACTTCCTCGATGCATAAGCTATGACCCTTTTTTTTTTCTTGCATAAGTAACAACCCACACCTTCAAATGAAAAATCACAATAGACCTCAAATTTGCTACAATCAGACATTGTTAAAATACAAGCAGTAATTCCTCAAAAGAAATCATGTGTTTCTCACTCCTCTAAAAAAATCGACTCCCTTCTTTACAACTCAAATATGAGATGAGCAACTTTAGAGAAGATCTCAATATATTTTCTAAAATAACCGACTAATTCTAAAAAGCTTCGGATATTAGTTATACTCCTCGAAATCAGCTAATTGACAATCGCCTTGATCTTCTTTGAATCCACATAAATTCCATCCTTAGACACAATATGACCCAAAATTTTTTTTTTTTTTCTTCAAGTCAAAACTCGCACTTACTGATTCCCAAAAATGTTTCTTTTTTCTTTCCTTGAAAGTTTTTTTTTTTTTTTTTTTAATGATCCTCACGTGTTTCTTTTATTTCTTCATGCTCCTTGAATATACCAAAATTTCATCAATAAAAAAAATACAAATAAGGACAAAGGTATCACTACATCAAATCCATAAATGTTGATGGCGCATATGTTAACCTAAATAACATCACCAAAAACTCATAATGTCCATAACCGTTTTGGAACGAAGTCTTAAGAATATGCTCCTCGACTATCTTTAATTGATGATATCTAGACCTCAAATAAATCTTATAGAACATTAGAGTGCCTAGCTTTTAACTAGTCGAAAGCATCATCTATTCTGGACAAGGGTAACGGTTCTTGATGGTAATCTTGTTAATCTCGCTGTAATCAATACACGACCTCATTGTTCTATCCTTCTTTCTCAATAAGGTAGGTGCTCCCCAAAGTGACATACTAGGTTAAATAAAATCAATCTCTAATAAGTAGTCCAGTTGCCTTTTCAATTCGATTAACTCGGCTGGGACAAAATGGTTCATAATCTTAAAATTCAAGGTAACCTCAAGAATCAGATCCATATGGAAAATCAACCTTTCTCCCTAAGGGTAACTAGGTAAATTCTCTGAAAAAAAATCAGGGTACTCACAAACAATCGGTTTTTCCTTGATATTAAATTTGGTTTTCTCCTCACTGTTTAAAATAAAATATAGGTATCCTAATCCCTCATCTTTAGGCTTAATCATCCTAATGGCTTGAACAACATAAACGGTTTGAAAAAGGGACACATAACTCTTCTTAGCCAAGCACTGTTCTCTTAGAGTCTTAACTCGAACACTTTTCTCCTTACACAAAATTTTAGCATGATGATGTCCCAAATAATCCATATTTAAAATAATATCACATGTGCCCAACTCAAACACTAATTAAATAGGTAGGAAAATAATGGTTCGAAATCTCAAGAGGGAAGTTAGGAAAGATACGGTCACATATGAATTGTGACTTGTCAAATAATGTTATTTGAGGATTAAATTTCTGAGGTTTGAGAGGGATTGAGAAATTATGAAAAAAAAAGAGGTAGAGATAAAAGGTCAATCAGTTTTGGAATCAAAAAGAATATCTTTGGAAAATTTTCCTAAAAGAAATTGACTAGAATAACTTTACCTTCAAACTATTGATTCTTGTTAAATTTTCCTCTAGCTCTACAATCCTACACTCTTGAGTGGATGGGGATGTTATCGTCTCTCTCCATCCAAAGTGAAATTTAAATATATGATCAATATCACATTAATATTATTCTAACAGGTCATTTACACATAGTCACAAAAGCACATAGAATTTTTTTTTTTTTTTAAAGTATTTGAAAAAAATCATTTGAAAATCTTCTCTTTTTTTAAAAAAAAATGTCGGCTATCGAGAACATCTTTATGCGTTAAAACAAAAAGTTTCGCAATTCGAGTAAATTTAGCTCTGATACCACTTGTAACAGGGCCAATAAATTCGATGGGTAATTAACATTGATGAAAATTTTTGCAAAATAATGCGGAAGTGTGAAAATGCCGGTTTGCTAAAAACCTTTAAAATTAAAACATATTTATAAGAAATTATAAATATTACATAGAAATAGGAAAATAAAAATACATATTGTTCGTTTAAAAAAAATTATACAATAAATAAAATTAAATACGTAAAAATCATTAAACATAAAGTATATAAAAAAGATTTGCAGCTAAGTCCTCGATAGCATAAATAAATTGTAGCTGCGGCCTGGATCGGAACCTGAACTAATTCCTGCAAAATACTGCCATCCATAACACGGATGACAGCCGGTTGAACCGGTCAGCGCTTAACGCCGAGCATAACTCCCTATCCAGCTCAAAATATGGAATAATACACTACATTTACTAAATAATAATTGAGTACGAAGTTATAATTGACATCACTGTAAACTTTTACCATATTCTTTTGCTCTTTCATACTTTAAGCCATTAAGATACCATTCTCAATCCTGGCAGAAGTACGTTACTGCCACTTGTACAATTCGGTAATCTTAATACTTAAGCAAGTTCTGTTGATTAATACTCATAACCGTACCATGCTTCATAGCATCAGCAATAATCAAGTTTATCACTGATCAACAAACACAAACAATATGACACCTGATATATGTAAGGGTCTGGCTAGATTAGGGGCAAAGCCCTATATCTAACTGTGGTGGGGGTCGTCACCCCGCCAATGTTTATGCTCGAGCTTCTACAGGATAGGTAGCTAACCCCCTGTCTAACACCGCATTTTACGTGCCGGCCAACACGGGCGCCGGGATTTTACATGCCGGTCCATGGTTCGACATTTCCTTACTATCAGGGTCATTCAATCAATACACAAATCATTTCACACAAGCACATCACATTTCTACTACTATTACAAGTTGACTTGACTTTGACCAACTTAGATGTTAACTTCCTTATTTAATTATATTCTACCTATATGCCCTTCTAAGTTCACTACTAAAATTTTACTCAGTAAATTTTATTTAAAACTTTATTTTTCATAATTCATTTGTTAAAATAATTTTACACTTAATATTCTATTATTTTTCTTGAAATAAGTTTCAATAATCAACATTTCTAACTTTAAAACAAATAAATATTTTAATTTAATTCTTTTCACAAAATAAATAATTTAATTATAAATCGAGTAAAACCATATCCTATGGATAAATTATCAACATTCATCAATTTCACCAAAAATCAATATTTGAAAATGAAAAACAAGTAAAACTTATTAAGTTCACAAAAATCAATATTCTAATTATAAAACAAATACAACTAATATTTTTTATACGAAATCAATATTTCTAGTTATAAAACAAGTAACACTTTATAAGTTCACAAAAATCAATACTTCTAGTTGTAAATAAGTAAAACTAATATATTCACACAAATCCATAATTCTTTTTATAAAACAAGTATAAACTTTATTCTTTTAATATCAAAATTTCATACATAACTAAAAAAAACAACTTTATTAAAAGTACTTTTACATTTTTTTTTTACATAAATTTGATCAAATAGTCAACTAAAGAATTATTTTGTACTAACTAGTAATTTAATATCACAAAAGTTACTTTTTATTATAAAATCTCATGTATTTAAGAAAATACTTTAATATAAATAACTTACAAAAATTTTATTTTTCCAAATACATCTTTTAATTTACTTGTTATTTTTATTATTATCATAGTAAATTCTAATTTAAAAAAAAACTAAAATCTTTTACACAAAAACTTATATGTTTAATATAACTTTAAGAATAAGCTTCAATATAATAAAGTATAATGACAACATCCTAAGCATAACCATACTAAATAAAAAAAATATGTTCATGAAATAACACACAACTTTGTAAACTAATTTAAGGGCTTACATAAAAAAAAGTTACCTATAATATTACCATAAACATTCTTAAATATAATAACATTCCTAAATAAATCACAATCATAGTAACAATAGTTTATAATATAGATAGTACTTAATATAGTACTTAAGTACTTAATATATGTCACTAGTATATAACAGTTCACTCAACTTCCTAAACAAGTCCAAATATTATTAATTAACATACTAAAAATATTTTTAGCATAACTACACTAAATTTAATATTAATCAATTTTTCTTAAACTAACTTAGTACTTAAACATACTCAATATATATCATACTTGCATATTATAAAGTAAATATAATGTAAAATTTCCATATAAAAAGTAGGGTAAGGAATTATACCATACTAACACCAAAGAAAATAAGTAGTATGATCCTCCAAGCTAAGTACTTCAAGCTCCAAAAAGATGATCTTTCAAGTACCGAAAATAATACCCAACTATGCTCCCAAAAAGATAATTCAAGCTATTAAAGTGATGTATTTTGTTCCTTCTTAATTTTCTTCAACTAATTAATATTAGAAAATTTAATAAGTTATTTTATAAAGTTAATTTATTAGAAAAAAAATGGAAGAAATTAAATGGCTAGCTCATCACAAATTCCCACGGCTAGATTGGGTTTCAATTGATGAATTGCTCCAACTTTTTCTAAGGTACCAACTAAGTTAGTTCATGGCTATATATATGGAAATTTAGGGAACATTTAGTAAGATATTTACATTAAAAAAATAAATAAAATCTTAGTCCAAATCTTAAGGACATATGGGTGGTAAGGTGGGTATTGCATTTTGTCAAAGCCTACTTTACTTGTGTAAGTAGGCAAATATAAAATATTTGGGTAGGTTTTACTAGGTTTAACTTAGTTAATTAGGATTAATTTAGTTAAAACTTAATTTAAAGTTAATATAAAAAAAATTAAAATAAAATAGTGTAGAATAGCTTAAATAAAAGTATTAAAGTCGTTAAAATAATCGTTAACGAAATTAATTAAGAATTAAGAATTTTTAAATGTTAAGTTTTAGTAAACCGTAGGTTAATTAAATGATTTCAAATTTCCGTAGTATATAAATTAGTAACTAAAACATTTGGGCTCATAAAATAATTTAGAAAAAAATGTTCATATTTAAGTTAATTTAAGAAATCGGACATGTAAAACGAAATAATTGTTAGAGAATTCAAAATTAAGTCGGATATTAAATCAATTTAGAGTCTAACAAAATAACATTTTCAAATTATTTCGGGAATGATCATTAGTTGAAATAAGATTTAGGTATTTAGTAAAGTTGGATGATTTTAAAAATCAAACATTAGGATTTAAATTGAAGGAATTAAGAATTTAGTCGGAAATGATTAAAATTAGAAATTTTGAGTCTGTTACACCCTGTCTCAAAAACTGATCTCATAATCACATTCCATGCATCAATGCTAATGTCCCTGCGGATTGAATTAGCACCTAGTACAACACACTTAACAAATGATCGTGAAATGATGATGTCCCTGCGGATTGAATCATATAACACATCTGACCATTTGAATATGAAGTACGCACAGAACAACTAACGCTTTTGTCGTTTCTTGGCACATTATACTGGTCGTGTCCATATCTATTCATAAGTTTATCATAGTTGATTCGCTAATCTTGACTACTTGAAGCGGCCACACTTCAAACTTACATAGGTAGGTTCTCATTACGTAAGATATATCCCCGTGAATGGATATCACCAAGAGCTCTTCTACTCATGGCCTTGAGAACTTTCAAGGACGACTACCTCGCTTCCTCACGGTCCAAAGCAACGATGGGTCATTAAACTTTGTTACTTACAAAATTCAAAAAGAATTTCACCACATTGAATTCAGACACAATGTTACTTGTGTGTGAATAGGGCTTTCTAAATGAATTTTAGTTAGCGTAAACCGATTGCAATTGACGCTTGTTCAATTGAATCCTTACTCATTGCTTTTGTAAAGAAATCAGCCAAATTGAACTTAGTGTTCACAAAATCAAGAGTTATGACCCAATTAACGATATACCCTTGCACTAGGCTGTGCCTAAGAGCAATATGACGGGATTTACCGTTATACACTTGACTATAAGCTTTCGCCAATGCCGTTCTGCAATCTGTATGAATTGCCACCGGTGCTATAGGCATTGGTAAGATGGGTATCTCAAACATTAGATCCCTTAACCATTCTGCTTCATTCCCTGCAGGCGCTAGCGCTATAAACTCGGAAGCCATAGTGGAATCAGCGATGCACGTTTGATCTTAGAAGACCATGAAATGGCTCCTCCCCCATAAACAAGCACCCAACCACTCGTTGAAGAATTATCATCTTCATTTGTGATCCAACTTGCATCGGAATAACCTTCCAAAACCGGAGGTTCTCCACTATAAATGATACCACGATCTAAGGTACCCTTCAAGTATCTTAATACTCTTCTAATCGCATTCCAATGATGCGGACCCGGATTACTAGTAAATCTACTCAACTTTGCAACAGCAAACGCAATATCCGGTCTTGTACATGTCATCGCATACATTAGCGATCCAATTATCTTTGAATATGATAATTGAGAAACTAGTTCCTTATCATGTCTTAACAATTTGACATGTGGATCCATAGGGGTTAAGATAGGTATTGACTCGAACATATTGAATCTTTTAAGTACTTTCTCAATGTAATGAGATTGACTTAATTTGATTCCATTGCCGTCTTTAATGATCTTTATGCCTAAGATCACATCGGCCTCCCCCATATCCTTCATTTGGAAGGAACTTGACAAAAATTCTTTTGTCTCTTGAACCGGTACTAAATCAGTACCAAAAACGAGCATATCATCAACGTAGAGACATATTATGACTCCGCCGCCATGCTCATCAAATTTGCTGTATACGCATTTATCCGCTTGATTCAGTTTGAATCCAAAGGACATAATCGTCTCATCAAATTTCTGATGCCATTGCTTCGGTGCTTGTTTTAGTCCGTACAATGACTTAACAAGTTTACACACCTTGTTTTCATGTCCTTTCAAAACAAACCCTTCGGGTTGTTTCATATACACTTCTTCATCTAATTCACCATATAAAAACGCAGTTTTCACGTCCATTTGGTGAATCACTAGATTATGAATCGAAGCCAAAGCTATCAACAACCGAATGGTGGTTGTCCTTGCAACAGGTGCATATGTATCGAAATGATCGATACCAGGTTTTTGTCTAAAACCTTGTGCCACTAGACGGGCCTTGAACTTATCTATAGTTCCATCTATTTTCATCTTCTTACGAAAGATCCACTTGCAACCAATCGGTTTGCAAGTCGGTGGTAAATCTACCAATACCCATATATTATTTCCCATGATTGAGTCCATCTCATCATTAATCGTTTCCTTCCAAAACGCACTGTCTTGAGAAGCCATAGCATCGCTATATGTCAATGGGTCTCCTTCCACATTTAATAAATATGGAAAACTTGATTGAATATCAGTTCTAGTACCTTCAACCAAATATACATGAAAATCGAAACCAAAAAACTTTGGCCTCCTTTGTTTCTTACTCCTTCTAGGAATTTCTTCCACATCATAGGGAGTTTGTTGATCGATGTTATGTTGATTCTCATCAACATCATCGAGTTCATTTGGGTTTTCATGTTGAATATCTTCGAATTCAACATTGTCATCATCGGTACTAATCCGTAGATCTCGTTGTCTACTAATCGAAGAATATCGATATATCGCATCCCTTGACTCTATTATCGAATGAATTGAAATATAGTCGTTTTGTTCTATTACATAGAACCTATAGGCTTTGCTTTGATTAGCATAACCTACAAAGATGCATTCAATGCCTCGTTCAACGAGTTTCTTTCGCTTTTGTTTGGGTACTCTAACAATGCCTCGTTTCGTAGGGTTCGTATAATGCTAAATGTCGAAAAACCCTTAAAAAGATTTCAAATGGTTAGGGTTAAGGGGGACTGCACCGTTAAAATTCCTATTAAATATGAAAGACTTTCCCATTTCTGTTTCTTATGTGGACTTATGACCCAAACTTAGAAAAATTGTACCTTGGTTGATGATGATAAAGAAAGGGCTGCGGTTTTTTTTTGTGTCCGCAGCCCTTTACTATTCGAAAATAATAAAGAAATTCAAAAAAAAAAAATTAATCAAGGGGCTGCGGTTTTTTAAGTGTCCGCAGCCCTTAACCATTCGAAAATAATAATGAAATTCAAAAAAAAAAAAAATTAATCAAGGGGCTGCGGATTTTTAAGTGTCCGCAGCCCTTAACCCAATAATTTAAAAAAAAAAAGCCCTAAACTAAGCCCAAAAGCTGTACGTCTTCTTCGAAACCCTAAACTAAGTCTTCTTTATCCTTTAAAACGGCGCATTCAACACGCCTCATCTTTCTCCCTCCCCTGATATTCATTCTAAAACCCTAAACTAAATCTCCCTCCCCTGAAATAATAAAAGTTGTACGTCAATTCTTCACTGATATTCATTCTAAAACCCTAAACTAAGTCTCCCTCCCCTGCAGACGCCTCATCTTTCTCCCTCCCCTGAAAAAATCTTCATTCAACAGGAATTCTTCTTAATTCTTCATTCAACACGAATTCTTCTTCTCAAAAATCTGAAAAAGCCCTAAGCATTCAACACGAATTTCTGGGTTCTTCATGGGTTGATGTTCGATGTTCGAATTTCTGGGTTCTTCGAATTTGCTTTTAATTTTAATTTTATTTTTGTTTTTAAGATCTTCAACTCGTCAACTCTTCGATTTTCATGAGTTTTTGATTGGGTTTTTAAAATTGCTTTTCATCTCTTCAACTCAAATCGAAATTTTAAAAACCCAGAAATTCGAAATTGCTTTTAAAATTTTCAGAGTTGAATTTTAAAATTTTAAATTTTCGATTAGGTTTAATTTTAAAAGCAAAATCGAAAAATATCATGAGTTGAAGAGTCAAAATTTCCAAATCTTCGATTTTGCTTCATTCTCGAACTTTGCTGCTCATTCTTCGAAGATTTGTGTTCGAGAGTTCGAGTTCTCTTGTGTGTAAATCTCTTTTATTTTGTTTTTTTTTTTTTTGGATTGTAATTTGGTAAGATTTGGTTTTATATAATAGATCTAGATTTTATTTATTGTTTTTTGTTCATTGTTTTTTGTTTATTGTAATTTGTTCATTGTAATTTGGTAAAATTTGGTTATATGTAATAGATCTTGATTGTTTTTTGTTCCGAAATTTCTGGGTTGTTTTTTGTTTCGAAATTTCTAGATCTGGGTTGTTTGGTTCGTTTTCTGGGTTATCTTTTTTGATGTTTGATGTTCATCATTTTTGTTCTTTTTGTTCTTCGTTTTGTTTATGAAGATCTGTAATTTTTAGAACATATCAGTTTTGTTTGATTAAGTTCATGAAATGAAATGAAAAAAAATTTTTTTTTAAATGGTGCTAAGGGCTACGGTTTTTGGCCCTGTCCGCAGCCCTTAAGTGCGTTCATAAATGTGCCTATAATGCACTTAAGGGCTGCAGTTTTTTCCCATGTCCGCAGCCCCTTTCCTTATTTTTGGCTGCGTATTTTGACCGCAGCCCTTAATTATGATTTGGGCTGCTCCAATAATGGCTGGGGTCGTAATACGCAGCCCATAGGGGCTAAAAAACCGCAGCAATTAAGGTTTTTTCCACTAGTGGTAGCCTTTACAAACACGAGGTTCCACCGAGCCTGAAAATTGCCTCACTCTGCATAATATTTGAATCATTCCTCGAAGGCAAGATGTTAGCTGCATTTTATTCATATTTTATTTTATCCCCATTATTTAGCTTTATCATATTGGAGTTTTGCATAACTATGCTTGCTTTATTTGGGATTCTACGATTGGTTGGGTATTTTGGTGTTTTTGTGCATTTCAGGTTAAAGTAATCAAAGCCTTGATGACCCAAGTCAAGGAAAGAAGGCCAAAAGGAGCTAAAGTAGACCATTCTAAGCCCACTCGACCAAATCTGGGTTGAGCCAAGGTGGCTCGAGCATCCTTGAAACCACACTTGAGATCAGAAACTGACTAAAGCCATCCCGAAGGCCGCTCGACCAGGTCGAGCAATATGGATCGGTCGAGCGATTTTGGCTCGGGTCGAGCGAAAGTACTATTCACTTCCAGTAGCTTTAGAATGTCGACAAAAGCATTTTTGATGGGTCGAGCGAGCGAGCTCGGTCGAGCGGGCAGGTCGAGCGGAGCTATTTTTTGGTGATTGTTCTGTTTATGAAGATTTTGACCTGTCTCCCTGATGCTCGCTCGACCAGGTCGAGTGGACTTGCTCGGGTCGAGCGAGATGGGCGGCAGCAGCTTTTCGCGATTCTTTTAAAAAGCATTTGGGTCCAATTAAATTCATTTGCTTCTTATCTCTGATGCCAAGCCTCCCTTGCCACCCTACCCTATCTTTAGGGGTGGCACCTCCCTCTTACACCTTAGGGGTGGTGGAGCAATCATGAAACCACCACCCCCACATGCCTTGAAGCCTCGTGGTGTCATTATGGCTCTTGGTGTCGACATGGTGGGTGACTCTTGAAGTTGGTGGTATGAAGTCTTCCCTTTGTGTTTGAAGTTTTGGTGTGCGGGCAATCAGAATTATCGTCGAGGCTGCTGGCTCGCGGTGTTTTGTAGCGGTTTTGTCTTAATTGGTGTTTTAGTATAACTTTTTATTGGTGTGTATCGGGCTAGGACAAGTATATTTTTAGTGTTTTTTAGAAAAACGCAGTTGCATAGCCCACCCCTATGCTGTTTTGGGTGGCCTGCTTCTTGGCTCCCCTCTTCCAATGGCTTTTTTCCCTTCGGGGGTTTTTTTATGCCGGCGGGTTTTGGGGTCCCAATTTGCAGTGTGGTGTTTTCCTTCTTTTCATTATATACATATTCCAAATTTTCAAAAAAAAAAAAAAAAAAAAAAAAAAAAAAAAAAAAAAAAAAAAAAGAGAAGAGGAAGAAGGAGTTGAGTATCTTAGTTTTTCATCTCAGTTTTGCATCTTTTTTCATCCTTCACTTTAGAGTAATTTCAATGTATTCTTAGCTTTGCTTTCATTTTCAATTAAGAATTAGTGTTAGCATAGTTTCCTTTCAATTCTATTAAGTGTCTTTAATTCTAAACACAATCTTAGCTTATCCTTTAGTGTAATACTTTGCAATTTGGAATTCTTCAACCATTGGTGTACTTTTATTGGAGCTTTTGGAAGTTAATGCTTTGAATCATCAATCCACCTTGTTCATCAAAGAGTAATTTCTACCTTATTTACATTGAATTCAATTCAAGTTATTTAGTTATTGTTTGCCCTTACTTTTGTATGTTTATGTTTGATTGTTCTTCAACTAATTGCATTTATCTCGTTAAGATATTCTAGTTCAATCTATCCATCTATGCTTCTTAATTCATTTGCAAATATATAACTTCAATATGAACAGGAGTGAGTAGTTGTTTTGGCTTAGGTTAGGCATGATCACCATGTATATAGTTTAAATTGTTATCTTTACCTTTGGCATTGGTTGTGTTGTTTATGGTTTAGCATAGGTTTTGCTATCTTGTTTAGTGTCGTTGAATTGAGGGCGAGAGTCGATTTTTAACGATAATCTATGCTTAAAAGTTGAATCATCTCCATGAGAATAGGTAGATGTTTTGATTGGAAATAATGAATGTGTGCTCCATGTCTTAATCTATGCTTAGCTCCATGAGAATAGGTGGTTAAGTATGTTTTAGGAAGCTATTGTTGCTCGAGAGAGAACATTAGTATTTAAGATACGTTCTTCCTCATAACAACCCATAACCATGACCTTAGGTTGAAGTTAGTAAAGACTACCATGGTGAGAAAGCCTAGCCTATGCCTATTTAGCTAATTGATTGCTTTGTCTTTGCCTTAGTTCATTGTGTTCTTAATTACTTTTATGTTTTGCTTTTCATTCCGTTCTTTTTAATTACTTGCTTTATTTAGTTCTACCTTCAAATACCATTTTATATGTTTTTGAGCTCACTAATTGATTGAGAAGCCATTGACATAACCCCCACTCCTTGTGGATTCGACCCGTACTTGCCGTCGTACTAAGTTACGCCGTGCACTTGCGGTATTACATTTGAAGGACGTAAAGTCCCGACAACAAGAAATAAAAATAGATGTATAAAACTCAATGGTTAAATTATTTCAATTTATAAACCAAAACTCAAAAGCCAAATCAATTAAAATATACCAAAATTTTGAAAAACTATTATTATAAACTACAAAAATATCAATTTAAGACATCTCCTTCCGAATTGAAGTTATAAGGCGGCTTAGCTTCGCCAACATCTTGATGTGAAGGCATGGGCGTGTACTAGATAATGTCATTGATATCCATGTGCCAAGGTTCTTTTGCAGCTATTTTTGGGAAAAGCTCAAAAGGCCCTTGTTCTCTACTAAAAGTATGTTTGAGAGATCAATAATGTTCTTCTCCAACTTTGAGAAGAAAGACTTTTACGACACTTTAGGGACAGCATGGAATATAAGGTGAATCGGGTCTAGATCTAAACTTAGAGCCCTTTTCTCTCGGTCCCCAACCATATGATGAACTATTTTGGTATCCTAGATTAGGTTATTCAAAATATTCATGCTACGCTCGAAGAAGGCGGTCAAATTAGCTAAAGCTTCTGCTTTCTTCTTCTATGCAAAGACTTAAACTTCTCAACGTCATCCCCCATCTCAGCAGCAACTATCCTAATGGAATCAGCCTCCATAATAGTCCCATTTGTGTTTATCTCCTCGAAAAGGTGAGTCATGAAATGCTCACCTTCCTTAGAATTCAACCAATCCCGGGCTATTTGACCCATTCTTTTTAGACCGAATGTTGTAGTTATTGGCCACATCTAACACTAACTAAATTATATTTTTGTCCTCTAAGTGTAGTTATGCAAAATGCTTGTTGTTAACCATAAAACGATCATACTTGTCAAGAATGGTCGTAACATCATTACCATTGCCAAAAACCAACCCCGGTGAGTGATGAAGTCTATATTCGACCTCCTCCAAGTTTTCCTTTACTAGAATTTGTTGGTCATGGTAATTACACTAATTTTTGTTGTCAACTATTGGGACTCAAGAGATCTTGTTCTATGAATCAATATCCATCCTACAACCAGGTAACTACTGCACAAAGGAACCTACAACTGATACTGATGCTAGATGTTGCTATGTTGCGGTACAATGCTGATGTTGGATACTGTTACAAAGTGTTATGCATAGGATTAGCTTATTATTAGGTTGTTAGGTTGTTAGTCTTTAGTGACAGTTGTATAAAGTAGTTATTAACATGCAACCTTGCAAGGTTGTTCAGAATAGAACTGATCTTGTCCTATATATATAGCCTCCTCTTGTATTCAGTTTTGTATCTTTTATCATTTTCTAGAAATTTTATCTTTCATTTCTGTACTTTTATCATGGTAACAGAGCTACACGTTCTGAACATTTGTTTTTGTTGAAGAATTCTTTTTTGTTGATCTAATGGTACACCAATATCCTGCCCCTGCTTCCTTACCCTCTTATTCGGATATAGGTTTCTTTTTCTTTTCCTTTCTTTGCTTGTTCTTGATTTCATGCCTATTAGCATTTCTTTGATTATGGCTAATAAGAATGAAAATAAATTTGAACTTACTATGAATCCCCCAAGCCCATATTACCTTCACCCAACCGACATTAGATTGAATATGGCAAAGCATCATGGGATGGGGTGAATGATGTCATTTTAGGGTGGCTTCTAAATGTTGTGGATGAAAAAACATTTCAACGTGTCTTGTGGTTTAGCACTACATAAGAAGTTTGAGACAATATTGAACAAATATATGGCCAATTTTTCTCAATATAATTATTTTCTATTCAAGATGCCATTAGCAAAGTTGTGTAAACCTCAGAAATGAGCACCGATGACTTCTATACCAAGATTAAAAGTCTATGGGATGAGCTTGATGCTCTTGATTCTGTGGCCTTATGTTCTTGTTCAAGCTGCACTTGTGAATTGACCAAGAAAACTGTTAAAAACTAGCACGTAGGCAGGCTCTTACAATTCATCTTGAACTCAATGCCAAATACCAACATACAAGGAGCAACATACTCACAAAGCTAATAAGTTGAATTGAAAACTAGCACGTAGGCAGGCTCATATAATAAACTATTTTTTAGAAGAACAAAACTTAATGCAGTTGAATTGAACTGAATTTCGGCTGAAAAATTTGATTCAGTTGAATTGAGCATTTATTTTTTAAAACTAATCTTGGTTCAGCCAAACAAACTTACACAACATTAATTAAAAATTCTTTTACCGTTTATGATCTCACCAATTTTGATTTTATATATTCTTATTTACTTATAAATATCCCACTATTTTGATTCGCTATGAACATTTTATTATTCTTTGTGCTAAAAGCTTAAAGACTAAATGAGAGGGACAATGTCTATAATAATAATGATAATAATAATATTTAAAATTTTATAAAAAAAAAGGAAAAGAAACACAATTGTCAAAAATAAAATAAAATAAATTAAATAAGAAATTTTTTTTAAAAAAGGATGTTATTATGGGTTAATCCGAAGGTGTTATTATGGGTTATTTTGGGTTGGATTATGTCGAGTACCTATGGGTTAAAGACGGATTTGAGTTGCAACAGGTCGAGTGCAAATTGAGTTCAATTAACCACATTGTCGGGTCAAAATAAGGTGTGGGTTGTTCTCGAGTAGTGTGCCGATCGATTATTGGTCTAAAATAATCGGGTAAATATCGGATTACGGGTCAACATCAAATCGAGTTTCGGTTGATTATAGGTCACTATACTTCAGGTCAATCAACGGATCAAATACAGGTTGTTACGGGTCAAATATCTCGTATACCTGCATTGTCGAGAAAACCCCTGGTCAAAGGTCAAAGTCAATATATAAGTCAAAGCATAAACTACCACTTCCAACAACTACCCACTACTCCCATCTACACAAGCATGATCATCATAAATTACCATGAATGAGGTAACTACCTCCACAATATTTCTATACATACTTCATTTATCTACATGAAGAAGAGACACAATTCTACTCTTATACAAAAACTTACACTTATTATATCTATGATTCCCGATTTGACTTAATCATCGAAGGGCTTCCCAGAACATCAGCCCCTGGTTTAGTCTACTTTGTGGTTGCAGGTACACCACTCGCGGCGGTCAGATCATCTCACTTCCCTTAATTTGAAGGTACTTGAGACAACCCTTATTTTAGCGGCTTAATTAATTAAGTTAACTTGGGTATTAAATTTTAAGTATGTTATTTTATTGGGACTCGATATAATATTTTATTATTTAAGGATATCAGTCGTACTAAATTAGGGATTAAAATAAATTATACGATAAAAATTGGGTATAATATAAATTGATGAATAATGTTGTGTGACACATAACCCATATATTTGTCATTACTAAAAGAGAAATAGGAGGCACTACTATCCTTGTTCATGATGCATATCAGAAAGATGAATTCCTTCCTCATTAACTTCTCCTCAACCGTTATCATATATATGCCTCATCATATTAATATTAGAAACTTGAAATGTTCATCATTTACTTGATTTCTTTCCATTTCATCTTCATTCTAAAACTTATGAATCTTTATTATTGTGATATCAATAATCAAAACTGAGTATTAAATTAAGATTTAATCTTTATGGGTTATTGATTTAAGGGTTCTTATTGGAGTTTTTATTGAAGATTGATAGTATTCATCAAATTGGGTGAAGAAAATGCTAAGGTTCTAGGTGAAGCTAATTTGGGGCTATTTGACATGAAGTTGAATTGAAGATTATTTTGGTGGGGTAAAATCTTGTTGGTGTTTGATGGATTTTCTTTTTGATTTGCTGGATTTTCATATTGAAGATTAAGATTATTTTGGTGTTTGGGTAAAATAGCAAAGTTTGTTTTGTTAGAACAATGTTTATGTCCGTGGGTTCATCATTAATTTCGAGGTATTTCTAGACATTTCTGGGTTTCAGTGTCTTCATGAGATTTGTAGAGCTCGAAGTTACGATCGTGTGCGCACTTAAAACTCCCCAAAATGAGTTTGTATGAGAGATTTATGTCCAAAATACTAACAGACTATCATGAAAATCAATAATAGTCAATTATGAGATTAATTGTTCAAATTGGGATTTCAATTGGGTGTTCATTTAATCAAGTATTTACGATTATTTTATGTTTCTTTAACGGTAATTATGGATGGTATGAATTTGTTGGGTATTATTGATGGTGATACAAAATGGGAGCTTGAATTGTTATCTTTTGGAGTTAGAAGTTGATGCACACAAGGTGTTTGTTCAAATGCATAAATGAAGTTCTTTGGTTTTCTAATATGATTTTTGGTTGAACAATTTGCTCATTAAAGGTAATCCTACAAACACTATTATCTTTTAAATTTAATTTAAGTATTTTAAGACCAAGTTATGTTATATAAGGTGTGGTTTTACTGCTAATGATATTTAAGCAAAATCGTATAATTCTTGGTATTCGAAACTTTGGAATTTGACTTTGTTTGATCTGTCTTTTAATCCTTGATCAAAATTATGTTGTGTATGTTCATAGCTTTATTAATATGAGCTTTAAAATATTTTACTATGAAAATGAGTTATGATTATTGATTTTAAAGAAAATCAAGTGATTTATTGATTCGTTTTATATTGAAATGTTCGACATTGAAACATGTTCGTTTTTGGGAATTGGTAACGAATATTTATATCCGGATTATTATGAAATCCTATAGCTTGATAATAGGTAATGGTTATTCGGATCGGTTTCGAGCCCCCGGTCCCGTTTCGTTCTTGCAAGAACCGTATTCGGTGATGACGATCACTCGTATTCTCAGGATTCAGATCAAGCCTACTTCTTGACGGTTCATATATTCCCACGTTTTTAGTTGCTGTTATATTATTGTTTTAATATGAGTTTTGAATAAATATGTTTGGTATATAAAGTTTTGTTTGTTTCGCAAATGAATTCATATGTTCCATTTGCCGTATTTTGACTTTCGCTATGTACTTGTAAAGTAATAGCCGTATTTTGATTTCGCTATTAACGTGTAAAGTTATAGCTGTGTTTTGATTCACTTTGAACTAAAGGTTCTTAGCCGTATTTATGTTGAAACCAAACGATCTTTTAAAAGAGTTTGGGTTTTGTTGGCCCATTTGGTTTTGATGATAACATAAACTTTAATAAACAAACATATTATGTTTTTGAGATTGTTTTGATAGGTCAAATATCCGATCTTTATAAGGGTCGTTGATGGACCATTAAGCGTTGAAAAGAGATTACTAAGTAACTGTTCCAAGATCAAGTCAAAGTTCGAAGATTGGTAAATCGGAGACAGTGCAGTGTTCCCAGATCAGCGGTCAGAGAAGAAGTCAGCAAAAATAATTTAGAAAATAATTTTTAATTTTTATTTTTCTTTTTTAGATTTGTTGTACGGGTGAATAAGTCTAGATTGCACAAGGGAATTAATTAAGGAATTAAGATAACTAACTCCTAAAATAACTCCTCCTAAAAAGACTCCTTAAAATTAGGATCTTGGCTATTTTTAGCTAAAAGACAAAAGAGACTTGGAGTAACCCCCAAGTACTCTTACCCACTATCCCACGATATGTGCCCACTAGTCCCACATTATTAGATCATGGGATTATGGCAAATCTAATTTTAATGGGTATATAAATAGAGTTTTCACAACCGGCACAATTTGAGAAATACTCTCCAAATTGTCGAGTGCCCTATTTCAAGATCTATGGAGATTGGGAGAGAAATATTCATGTAAAATCTATCGAGTGCTCCCACAAAATATTTCGTGAGTTTTCTAAATCAAAGAAGAGAAAATCTTGATCGGTTTTAATTGCTAATTAATTTCAAGATTTAATCCTTGTGCAATTCTTGGTTTGATTCATCCATTTTAGATAAATCTTTTAAGAGTTTATTTGAGTGAATTTGTAATTAGACTTGGGTAAGTCTAAAGAGGAAGAGAGAAGAGTAGAGAGAAGGAGAATAGAGAAACGGTAAGGAGTTACCGAGAGAAGAAAAAGAGTAAAGAGAAGAGAAAGAGTAGGAGAAATTATTTTATGTAATAGAAAAGTGATTTACATAAAATAATAGAGAAGAGAAAACCCTAGTGGGTCGTGGTTCTTTTTCCCACGTTAAATCTTGGTGTTCCTTTTAGTTTTCTTTATTTTGTCTTGAGTATTTTTATTATTCAAATTCCGCAAGAAAAAGGGCCAAAAATACTCTAAGGGCAAAAGCAACAATTCACCCCCCCCCCCCTCTTGTTGCAGTTCATTGTCTCTAAGTGTTTCTACAGGTTTAATAAATTAATGTTTTATTAGGAGTTATTAAATGAGCAAAAGATTAAATTGGAGATGTTTGTAATGAGTTGTACCTAAATGTAATACTTTTTTGGATTACTCAACAATTCAATTGTTGACAGTCTTTGATGGGGCCTATCCCTTACGGGGGATAGATCCATTTTCAGGTTGGATCTTATGTGGAGAGATGTCTACATGTGTTATGTGATACGTGCGAGGCGAAGACTTCTTTTTGATACACATTTTGTAAATTAGATATTTGTAAATTAACTTGTAATTATTTTATAATGTTTTGTAAATAGTATTCACTTATTGAATGTAATAGTTTTAAAAACTCTGATATTAATTTGCTGTGGCTATCGAGCTACAGGTCGGATTCAGCCCAGACTTTTATAAGTCTTCCGCTGTACTTTGTAGACCGTATTATATTACTGTTTATACTAGTTTGGGCTGTTTCAGTACTTCTTACCTAAAACCTTTTTTATAAATTTGACCGTTTCTTAGAAGAAACAGTTTGGCGCCTTCTGTGGGGATTACAAACATAAAAGTCATGTCTTCTCTGAGAAAAACACAATCAACTTGGCATTAATCAACCCAAATTACCTTATTCAAGGACGTCTCTTAACTAAAACACAATCACCCAAACTTGCTTGTTATTCAATTACACTTTCTAATATGTTGATGCATTATATCTCCTTAAATTAGTGGGGCAAGCTAGTGTTTCTTAAAATTAATTCCCATATAAACCAAACAGAGCACCATGTTGTGAGGAGATTTTTGACTGCCGACATTGCCGCAATGAAGTGATGAATAACATATAAACCAATTAATTGCCAAAGCAGCAAGTTTCTAAAATGCAGCCGTAAGGAGTCAAACCTGCGACCTTGTGCTCACAATCAAGATGTCTGACCAGAAGAAGATACTAGTATGTGGTACAGCCTAAAAGATACTAGTATGTAACCGCAACAGCCTAGAAGATACCTAATATTAGAAGATACTAGTATGTAATCGTAAGGAGTCAAACCAACTAATTGCATTTAGTGATGGTCATGGGAAGGTCTGGAGCGGGTCCAATCAGACCCGGACCCGGACCCTTTTAATTTTTTGAGATTCAGACCCGGATCCGGACCCTAAGGCTCCAAAATTTTCAGACCCGGATCCAAACCCTTCGGATCTGATGGGTCTAGGGTTCTTAATGGGTCCTTAGTGGGTCTAAAGAAAATCTTTTTGATTTGCCAAATTTAAAACATTTGTAAGTCATTATATTTTTCATATATTTGTAAGAGAGTTATTATCGTATTTTACAAATATTTAATACTAATTTAACATCTAAACTCGCATAGCGTCACCCATATACGCTTAAATTCTATTATAAACACTAGTTCAAGTCCATGAAATAAGGGTAATTAGGTTAGCACTTAGCAAGTAGCATATATATTATTTATATTATTTATATATATTATGATTATATGAAAAAAAAATAAGTGTTGGGGGCGGAATTCATACGTATAAGACAAATAAAAATGGACAATGTAATATTTATTAGGGTCCAAGGGGTGGGTCTAGGGTCCGAATATTAGACCCGGATCGGGATTCGCCAATTAATTTTTAGATCCAGATCCGACCCGGATTTGAAGGGTCTCAAAAAGTAAGATCTAGACCCTTTAAAAAGGGGCGGGTTTGGGGCGGGTCCAACAGGGTCCTAGACCCATGACCATCCCTAATTGCATTAATATTATGGTAACCGTAACGAGCTGTGATCATATCTCAAGTTTCTCATGGGCAACTGCCAATTCATTTTGAAGTTTGAACAGTAACCGCTTCATGCTAATTATCCACCTAATCCCTAATCCTAAGCATTTAATTTGCTTGAGGCAAACACAAGTACTGCTTCTTATCATCTTATACAAGATTATCCACTTGAATTCCCTCTTTATAGAACTAATAAACAGTAATATTACCAAACTTCATCCGTTATTATAAGTACCGATCTTTATTATAAATTTAGCCATTTTATTTATTCTTTATGATCAAATTATAAATTCAGTGGGCAAATCATTTTACCCTATTAAATCAACCCATGCATGGAAGTATTTTTATTAGTGAAATATGGTTGGCAGTTTGGAATACAAATTGTGGGAATTTGATAGGGTTGCATTTGTCGAATTTATCGGATTGTTTGATTTGGCGATCGCCAATTTGCCATGATTAAAGAAGAAAAAATTTGGAGAATTGTGGTTATTAGGGTGTAAATTGGTTACTGCCTTACTAGTATAGAAATATGTCATCATCTTCATCAAAATCTTGGGCTCTCACTATGATCTCCTGGATGCTTCTAGATGGGTCGAATTGGATATACTTAGCAACATTGATGTGTCATTTTTAATCCCTCGAAAGCCATTAGTGTATGATTGTTATGCAATTCGTACCCGCAATATTATATTATCATAATTATGATCGTCAATCGTTCAATGGACAAATCATAGCACTCGAAGTACGCCGAGCCCGCAAGAAATATGTGATATTCACGTTACATTACGAGCTGTCGTTATTCATTAGTTCTATATCAACGATTAAAGAAGTATATGTCAGTAGTTAGTATTGGTGAAGTTTCTTGCTATGGCGAACACCAATGAATCAATGATCATGGTGTGTCAATTTTCTCAGCCTATATTAAATCAAGACGCTTGTAATTATTGGTAGCAGAAATTTGGTTGAAGTATCCAAAATGGTTTACTCCATAGTGGCATGCACACATCCTGAATGTTGTGGATAATTTTTTCATGTGAATGATTATTATCATACTCACCTTTCAATTACTGACGTAAGTATTATTATCATTATAATTCGGTTTTGCATATTATAAATTGGATGATTATCATCATCATTGCTTATCAAGGTGGTCTGGAATATATAGCTTGAAAGTCGAACTTAAATTAGTCTTAATTAGAAAATATGGGGCTAAAGGTTTCCACATAGCATGGACCCCCCAAGGATTGATTATTTTTCTTCATAAAAGTCGATACTTTCATTCGCTAAACTTCACCCTGTATCACCTTTATGCACGGGGCTAATATTATGAGTTAGATGACTCAACCATTGTCGGTCAGTTTATAGCATTCACTGTGAGTGTCATCTAGCTTGATAACTCGATCCCTTGACAGACAGACCAATGTCTGGGGTGCTGTGTTTTCCATTGAAATTCTTAATTATTCTGCGGACCTATGTCCGAATATTCATGAGTTCTTTTGAATAATTCATCTAGCATCAAAATGACCTATGTCATTTACTAGGTCCGAGACTTCTATAAGTCGGACCCCCTCATTGGCCTAAACTGGAAATTTAGAGCTCGAAATGACCTAAGTCATTTTCTAGGTCCGAGACTCCTAAGAGTCGGACTCCTTCGTTGGCCCAAACTAGAGGTTTGGGGCCAAAATGACCTATTTCATTTGTCAAATCCGAGACTTCTATAAGTCGGACTTCTTATCGCCCCAACCGGGAGGGTTGGAACCAAAATGACCTATGTCATTTACCAGGTTCGAGACTTCTATAAGTCGGACCCCCTATTAGCCCTACAGAGGGTTGGGGCCAAAATCAAGCCAAATCTTGATTCAAAGTCCGAGACTTCTATAAGTCGGACTTCCTATCACCCCAACCGGGAGGGCTGGGACCAAAATGACCTATGTCATTTACTAGGTCCGAGACTTCTATAAGTCGGAGCCCCTCATTGGCCTAAAATGGAGGTTTAGAGCCCGAAATGACCTAAGTCATTTTCTAGGTCCGAAACTCCTAAGAGTCGGACACCTTCGTTGGCCTAAACGGGAGGTTTGCGACCAAAATGACCTATGTCATTTGTCAAGTCCGAGACTTCTATAAGTCGGACTTCCTATCACCCCAACCAAGAGGGTTAGGACCAAAATGATCTATGTCATTTACTAGGTTCGAGACTTCTATAAGTCGGACTTCCTATCACCCCAACCAAGAGGGTTAGGACCAAAATGATCTATGTCATTTACTAGGTTCGAGACTTCTATAAGTCGGACCCCCTCATTTGCCTAAACTGGAGGTTTAGAGCACGAAATGACCTAAGTCATTTTCTAGGTCCGAGACTCCTAAGAGTCGGACTCTTTCGTTGGCCCAAACTGGAGGTTTGGGGCCAAAATGACCTATGTCATTTGTCAAGTCCGAGACTTCTATAAGTCGGACTTCCTATCACCTCAACCGGGAGGGTTGGGACCAAAATGACCTATGTCATTTACCAGGTCCGAGACTTCTATATGTCGGACCCCCTATTGGACCTACAGAGTGTTGGGGCCAAAATCAAGCCAAGCAAGTCTTGATTCAAAGTCTGGGACCTCAATAAGTCGGACTCTCTATTAGCCCTACAGAGTGTTGGGGATAAAATCAAGCCAAGTCTTGATTCAAAGTCCGGGACTTCTATAAGTCGGACTCCCTATTGGCCTTACAGAGTGTTGGGGCTATAATCAAGTCAAGTCTTGATTCAAAGTCCGGGACTTCTATAAGTCGGACTCCCTATTGGCCCTACACAGTGTCGGGGCTAAAATCAAGCCAAGTCTTGATTCAAAGTCCTGGACTTCTATAAGTCGGACTCCCTATTGGCCCTTCAGAGTGTTGGGGATAAAATCAAGCCAAGTCTTGATTCAAAGTCCAGGACTTCTACATGTCGGACTTCCTATTGGTCCAACCTGAAGGGTTGGGGCCAAAACAAGCCAAGTCTTGATTCTAGTGCGAGACTTCTATAAGTCGGACCCCTATTGGCCGAGACATATGATCTCACAAATAGCGAGACTTTTGAATACCGAGACATCCAAATGTTGACAAATCCAAAATCTGATATACTTTCTCTGTATGACTAATACTTCTTTCCGCATATAGACCAAGATCGTTTCCTCTAATTGGTCGTCGTCTCTTCCTCTATATACGTGGGGCCAATGTTACGGGTCAAATATCTCATATACCTGCATTGTCGAGAAAACCTCTGGTCAAAGGTCAAAGTCAATATATAAGTCAACGTCTAAACTACCATTTCCAACAAATACCCACTACTCCCATCTACACAAGCATGATCATCATAAATTACCATGAATGAGGTAACTACCTCTACAATATTTCTATAAATACTTCATTTATCTACATGAAGAAGAGAACAATATTGTTCTATAAGCTTACACTTATTATATCTATGATTCCCGGTCTGACTTAAGCATCGGAGGGCTTCCCGGGACATCAGCCCTCGGTTTAGTCTTCTTTGTGGTGATACACCATTCGCGGCGATCAGATCATCTCACTTCCCTTAATTTGAAGGTACTTCTTACCTAAAACCTTTTTTATAAATTCGACCGTTTCTTAGCAGAAACACAGATTAATTTCGGACAGTGTTACAGGTTCAATTTTTTAGAGCCCAAGCTTTTGTAAAACAGATGCAAATAAGAGTTTAAAAGCAATTTGAATTGTTCTATAAGCTTGCAAGTGAGTCGGACATACGTTGATAGGATTATCTACTTCTAAGTTGAAATATTTGACATGAAGATATTACTTCCTCCGTTCCATAATACTTGCTACATATTCCATTTTGGGAAATTTCTTATTACTTGCTACATTTCCTTATTTGGTAACAAACCAATCATTTAAAGTTATACCTACTCCTACTTTTATCCTACTCTATATCTAATTATTCCTATTTTTCTTATTCATTTTTCAACAAATAATATTAAAAAATTTCAAAAAGCAACTTTTCACCTATTGCTAATCATTGCATAGTTACTCCTTAATATTTGTGCCCATGCAACGGTAGCAACTAAATAAGAACGGAGGAAGTACTACTTTACCTACCAAGCTTAGTTGGTGGATTCCAACAATTATAAAAAACTGATCCTGTATAAATTTAGCTAGCTACAAGTTGGGTTGTTTTTGTCTTTTTTTGTTCACTTTACAAATACATGTATCACCCCTCCATCAAAAAATTATGTAATCCACTCTTCATTAAATTAAATACTACCTCCGTTTATATTTATGTGCAACTTTTAGCCCAAGCACGATTGCCAATGCAAAACTTTGTAGGGAGAAATTAGAAGAAGTAGGTATAGGTAATTAAGGGAAAGAAGGAGAGAGAAAATGATGGAAGTAGGGATAGGTAAGTAAGAGAAAGAAGGAGAGAGGAAGTAGGGATAGGTAATTAAGGGAAAAGAAGGAGAGAGAAAATGATGTGATAGGTAATTAAAGGAGAGAGAAAATGATGGGATAGGTATTTAGATAGGTTATTTTTTACTAAAAAAGGAAAGAAAAAAATGAGTTGCACATAATTTTTAGCGGACAAAAATGGCAAAAGTTGCACATAAATATAAACGAAGGTAGTAGATGGAAAAGAGTAATTGAAAAATATTTTTAAATCTCCTATTTTGTATTAAAATTGTTTAATTAATGAGTTTCTTATATCCTTTTTACTTATTCATGTTTAAAATAATTTTATTAGTGGTAATGTATTAATGTTTTGCCATATTAGTTTCGAAAAATTATTTCTAAACAGCCTACCTTTTGGCCATCCGCAAATAAAGAGTCAACGTTTCATTTATTCAATAAAAAGACGACATTAGTCTCATTTTTGCAAATAAAGGGATAACAAATAAGTTTTCGACTCTAAATTTATTGAATAAATGAAACGTTAACTCTTTATTTTAATAATATAACAGAACATAACCCGAGAGGGATGGAACGATTCATTAGGAACTTAAATAATACTTTATTATACATGGTCATACATTAGTATGATGCATTCTAATCTGATTTACTCATACCATCAGAATTATGGTAGCAGGAAACTCATTTTCCTAACAAACCATAATCACGGACATCTTAACATAAGCATCTTCTCACCTATTATTAATCCTCTTTTAAGGTACTTCATATAATTCCTTTTCATTTCATTATTACAAGTTTCTATCATAAACAACTTTCAACCATGCTCTTAATATAATTAATATTCCATCCTAAATTCATTATTATTGTCTTATTTAATTTTTAAACACTATTAATTAATTATTCAAATTATGTGTTTTGTTCTGAATGTACAAGTTAAAACATATGCTTTATTTGTGTTATTATAAATTTTGTTAATATTAACTTTTTATAATTTTTATTCAAATTTTTTATATATGTATTTAAGATTGAAATAGTGTATTAGCAAATATGTCAAAACTAAATATAATACTCCTCCTATTCATCACAAGTGTCTCATTTGCGTTTTGCACTCTATCAAGTTCACTTATTCAATCCTTAATATCTCTAAGTATAATTAAAATTTATAAAAAGTTGATATGAATAATTTTTGCATTAAGACGAATGAAACAAAATACTACTATTTCATTATGTTTTTACTTATAGATTAACAATAAAATACAAATTAAGATTAAAAAATAAATAATATCCAAAAAGTAAACGGGACATTTGTGATGAATAGGACGGAATATAAATAAATAAGAGGAAGTAATAATCACGTGCTGACCGTCCAACAATTACATGGGAAAGCTTGAAATTGCATTCCCAAACATCTATGCCTAATAAATAAAAACCTGAAAGAATTATGGCAAAAAAATTTTAATTTTTATTTCGCCTTTGTTTGATTTTATTATGGTATAAGTCCTGTATAAATTTGATAAACTTAATTTTTTGCATACAGCAATCCAATACTTCAACCATTCCATTATACTTGCTATATTTCACTTTTTACATAATTTAATGCGTAACTTTTATCATTTATATATTAAGTTATGTTTAATTAAAAATTATAAAAATATAATATTATAAAGTATTCAATTAAACGTTACAAACTTGATCTCACTTCACTATATCTTTCTAGCACATTAGTCACAATATATAAAATAAGTTTGAAAGATCAATAATACATAATAATCCTTATGTAGCGGCTAGTTCAGAACCGAGAAAATTATATAAGAAGTATTTTCTAATAAATGTATTTAGTTATTAGATTTTTATGATAAATTTATCAATTATCTAAAAGTCCGACAATTCGACAATTACTCTTGATCATTTGATCATCAAAATATTAATGTTTAGAAAATGTATAAATAATAATCTCAATTATTGGTCATTGACTCAAAATATTTCTATTATTATTTAAGCTTGTATACTGTAAAATATTGATATGCTTAGTGTATTTAATTATTAGATTTTTATGATAAATTTATCAATTTTCTAATAGTTCTTGCATATCAATTTAGTGTAGAAACCTATTCGAAAATTCGAGAATAGCTTTTGATCATTAAAATATTAATTTCTTTACAAAAAAGTTTTATATGTAATAATCTCAATTATTGTTCATTGACTCAAAATATTCCAATTATTATTTATACTCTTGAACATTGGGATGATGCTTAACATCAAGGCCCCAATAATTGCTTATCGACTTGAAATACCTTACAAAAATTTATTCGTTCATAATGTGTGCAGTATTCAAGGTTAATTATTTCAATACTGAAGAGTATACAAAATTAAATAACAGGTAAAGGTATACAGAATCAATCAACAATAATTGAAATTATAATATTATTTACAAAAATTTTCATATTTATTTCACTGGTTAAGTACTATGTCTTGCCTTCAAAGTTTTTTGTTATTATATTGAGAATATATGAATTTGCCATATGCTGATATGCACGATGCAAACAAGTTATGCTTAAAATATTTATATTCTTCATCCCATCGAATTTACACCATGTATAATTGGTAAGCAAACTAAGAAAAGAGATATTAAACAAAAACTTTGTTTCATGGAAAAAATTTAAAATTATGTAAATTAATCAATAAAATTGACTAAAATAGAAAATAGTTAAAGTCTTGGGACAATGAACCTTTACAATTAAATATTCATATATTTTCATTTCAAAAAAAAATATTCATATATTTTATTGTCAAATATATAAATGATAATTGACCTTGTAGATATGTTAACTGTTTGTATCTAGTCCATGTGCTGCAACCTAATTCATCACGTGAATTAAAACATTATATTATATAGTACAATAATTATAGTAGTAGAAATTGACTTATTAATTAATTATTCAAATCAAAAAAACAAAATTCAGCTATAAAAGGGGTCCAGAGCGAGGAAAAATGGATATAGAAAAATCATAGCAATAGAATAAGAGTGTGAAAAACATAAAAGGAGAGAAAAATGGGTGTGATAATATGTCTGAAATCTGTGTACAACCAAAAATACTTGCGTTTTCGTAATGAGAGAATTCAAACATATTCGCTTCTCCAATTTAGTGCAGAGAATACGGTGGATCCTTATGCTCAATTTGAAGTTATTCAATCCCAAAATAATCCAGAGCTCTTTCACCTCAGATGCCGCTATAATAACAAGTTTTTGGTGTATTCATTCATACTTTCTCTTTAGGTGTATGCTTTTTTTTTATTTATCGCCACATAATTTTTCATATTTTAAAATTTTATTTAGGAAAAATCATTGTGAATAATACAATTTTTTGTTGATTTCCTACATAATACCAACTTTTGATTAATTATGGATAATACCAACTTAAAAGAATAGTTTTCTAGAATAATACAAAGTGTTTTTTTGACTAATTTACCAATTTTTTTTGTCTTATATTTACGTGTAGTTTGATTTTTAACATGTTAGGGATTTTCTAAGAAAATATCCCTTTGAGTTGTTATTATTTATGGTTAATCAAAAGTTGATATTATTGTTGCGAAATAAGCAAAAGATTGTATTATTCATGGTATTTTTTTTTAAATTAAATTATTATGTACAATGATTATTGTTTGATACTCTTTTTTATTCTCTATTATTGTATTACTTATTTTTTAAACGCTATTCAGTTATAAATTTTAATTTGTTATATTATTCTTCTATAAGTTAAAAGATAATCAAATAAGATTTTGAATGATTGCTTTCAATGTAAATTTATTTATATAAATTTAATTTTTATATTTTTAATCAAAAAAATTAGAGATAATTACGATTGAATAGTGTATTTAATAGAGTGAAAAAAACAAATGAAACAACAATATGAAATAGAAGGAAATATTATATTTTTGTTTTATAGCGCTCAAAAGACCCATTGAACTTAGTTATCAACCGAAAAGTCCACAAAGATCGAATTAGGAGGACGAGGTACAAGATCCAAAGTATGATTTTAAATTAAAGCATCAAATTCTTCCTACATAGCATTTTTCCAGTTCGGGTCACAAAGAGTATGGATGAGATTTTTGGGAATGAGAGAAAAAGAAACAGACAAATGATGAGAAGTGCATTTAGGATTGGGTTTTAAAATACCATGTTAACTATGGGTAGTCATGCCGGTGTGAGTCGGGAAAAAAGAGAGAAGAGGAGCAGGTGAGGAAGGTGGAGGGCAAGGGGAGGAATGGGGGTTGATATGAGCAGCACCACTTGATGCAGCAGGCCTAGTAAGGGGAAAGGGGGAAATAGGCGGCTGGGAAGGCTGGGTTAGTGTTGTTGGCGGGCTGGAGTCAAGAGGTAGGTCATTTAAGGTTGGCCCAGTGATGGAAGGTGACGTAGGAGCTGGGAGAATCCGAAATTTAGGCGTGTAAGTTAGGTCGATGACGAGTTGAAGATGGACTTTGTGGACCATGGTGAAGGATAGACAAAGGGAGATGGTCATCTAAAAAATTGTACTCGTGAGGAGAACAATGAGAAGCCCGAGAGAAGGGAAAATTAATTTGACGAGATATGAGAATCTTTTGAGAAGAGAGGTCATAACACTTGTAACCCTAATGCGATGATGGATAACCCAAAGATACACATGAAAAGGAATTAGGTTGTAATTTATGAATTTTTGTGGAAGGAATTATAGGAAAGCATATGCACCCAAAAATCCAAAGATGTTTATCAGTTAAAGATTTATGATAGAGAAGATGAGTAGAAATGAGATTACCAAGCAATTTAGATGGAAGAATGTATAGGAGATATGTTGCGGAATTTACGGCGTGAGACCAAAATTTTAGAGAAGAGAAGCATGACATAATAGAGTGCGGACAATATTATTAATTGAACGAATTTTTTTCAGACTTGCCATTTTGAGATGATGTATGAGGACAAGAAAAACAAAGAGTAATACCTCGAGCAATGCAAAAGTGATAAAATAATTTATCATCAAATTCACCCTATGATCACACTAAAAAGATGAATATTTCCATATTTGCATTATTCTAGTAAATATTTCCATATTTGCATTATTCATCTTAACTATATATTTATTTAAGAAGAGTGATTAAAATAGAATCTTAATTTCATGCTTTTGTCCATACTCAATTTGGGCGTTCAAGTACAATAATTGAGGATTAAATTGTCCTGAATATCAATTTTATTATGGAATTAAGAAAAGCTTATTTTTCAAATAGTGAACTTAGGGCCGATCCTAGGTTTTTAGGAGCACGGGGTAAAAAATTATTTATGGGCACCTAAACTATTGTATATATATTGAAAATTTCGACCTTAACACTGGTTGAAAATTAAAATATTTTGGGGGCCTTGGGCGTAAACACGACTTACACTTGCTTAGTGGCGGCCCTGGTGAAACTTTTGGGTTTCGAGTTCCTTTCTATGCGGAGAAAACCACTTTTAAAATGAAGTTGTTTTTATAGACCCAAATGATGTAGCTTATTTTGAAATTTACTTATTAACTCTGGGGCTCTTTTTTATATTGGACAAGAAAATGAAAAGAAGTGTCGAGCATAGTTATTAGAATCTCGATTCTGATATATGATCCTACAAAAAGAATAAGAGATCGATCCATATCTTAGATAAGATCTTAATGTTGGTAGAATCGTGCGATTCTACTTAATTCTAGAATTTAGGTGATATGATCATAACATGATTCTATGATTCTACGATCCAACGATTCAATTCAACGTTTCATATAATTCATATTGTACTTATATATAAATATGTATATATCTAAATACTTATATCAATACAACTAAATTAAGTTTTCATGTTTTGCAGTTAAAAAATAACTATTAAAAGTATTCTTTTTCAAAATTTAATAATTGAAGTCAAATTAGTTTTTCTTACAACTTAAAACTTAAAAAATGAACAAATATAACTAATAGTGTACTTATATATAAATATGTATATAAATATGTATAATATTAATGCATATAATTTGTAGGATCAAAGGATCTTACGATTCAATTCAACCAATTTCAATCCTACCCCTTTAACAATCCTACGTAGAATACCGATCCCAACAACCTTGGTGCGGACTTTTTTGAGTGTGAGTAGAAGACATTAAAAATCAAACGGTGAAAAATAGTGAAACAGAAGTTTCACTTTGTGCAATATCATTAACGTTTTTCAGCCAACAACCCCCTAAACACAAATTATGATTTTGATTTTGGACATTAGAAATAGGATTAATAATAACATTAAAAAATTAAAATAAAAAATAAGAAAAGGAAATGATAAACTAATAAGATTAACGCGACTTATAATATTAGCCATATACCTAGGCCCAATCACCTATTCTCCGATTCCTTTTAAATTTGACCCAAATAAATTTAATTTTTTTTATATTTATTTTAACAGTTATTATTGCGAGGGACCATCTCGCAAAGAGATGGCCTCAAAACGAGAAGCCCATATTCTTATTTTCTTTTTAATTTGTAGTAATTGGTCTATTTAGCATATTGATAGTGCATCTATCGGAAAGACCGTCTCTCACAATAATTTGTGTTATTTTAAATTCTCAATTAAAAAAATATTATTTCTTAAATATTACAATATATATACTACTACTATATTGTAGTAGCTCACGCTTATACAATGCTAAGAAGTTCTTTTGTTACCACTCTCGATCATTCTACTCCCTCTGTTTCCTTTCAAACGACGTCTCATTTTCTTTTTACCCGTTTGCCAATACACTGATTCAATATTTAATATATTTAATTATAAACAATTAAAAATTATAAAAAAAAATATATATTATTATACCTATTGTTGAGATATATCAAACATGATCGCTTTACTATGTTTTAATTTATAGATTAAGAATAAATTACAAACTAAGAGTGGTTGATGAATACTACTCAAACAACAAATAGGACTCTTGAAAAGAAATGGAGGTGGTATTATCTTTTAAACACTGTACTCAAAAAGTTTAAATTAATGTTTGAGGGGTCATGATATGTTATATACTCTAACACGTCACCTCACACAAAAGCCCTTTGAGCTAGAAGTGTGAATGCAACATAGACCCTCATTATACCTGATGCTAAATATTCCACTTTGACTTCTGATACCATTTCAAGGAACCAAAAGGTGAAGGCGATGGTTAAAGCTCCATGATATGTTATATACTCTAACACTAATTAGATTTCGATGACAATATAGGTGGTCTCCTAATCACTATTGGATCAGTGCTCAAGCTGATAAAGCAGATGAAAATGAAACCAACTGGACATGCACATTGTTTAAGCGTATTGAAGTCAATGATGGAAGTAATCCTAAAAGATACCGAATTCTACACGTCCAACTTAATCATTATGCTTGCTTATGGAGAGCTGGTGTACCATTTGATTCTTGCTTATTTGCTGGAGTCAGAGAAATTGACCGAGACTTATGTGACGTTTTCACCTTCGTCAATCTTGAATTAGTCTTTACATTACCTAAAAAAGTAGCCATTAAAGGTGAAAATGGAAAGTTTTTAGGGGCATATCTCAAGGATGGACGACCATATCTTCGATTTTCATATGATAATCAAAATGATCCAAGGGTTTTACATGAGATGATGAGTAGTCCTGATGGTATAGTTTGCATAAAATCTGTTCATTTTGGTAAGTTTTGGAGACTAGGAGATGGTGATTGGATTGTAGCTGATGCAGATGATCCTCGTGGAAGTAATAATGCTGCAGCTATGTTTAGGGCTACTAATATTGATGTGAATGAAATTGCTCTTTTGAATATGTCTAAGACTTGGTATTGTAAGAGACTTACAAGTTCCCTTGAAAGTTGCTTGAATTGTGCTAGTCAAAATGTTGATGGGTGGTCTATACTTAAGCTCATTGAGCTGTAAAGAAGATTATAAATAACTGAATATTTATCAAGATTCAGATCATGTTGTATTCATATATATTTGAGAGTATCAAGGTTTATGATGTGTGTACTTTTTTAATTTGTATTAGTGTAACAGGCGCGACAATCCAGGTATATAATTCACACTAATAATTATGCTTACAATAAATAGTTTGAAAGTCTTAAATTCCAAATTGTTAAAATTCACTGAAATTTAAAATCGATTAAAACACAAGTTCGAAATATTACAATTGAGAGAATAAGACATATTTTTAATTTTTTTTTTCTAAAATCGTAATAAAAGCATAAATACACCATGATCATTAAAGTTACCAATAACTAAAATAAAACGAGGCTAATTCCTTGATAGAGAAAATAAATGTTGCGTCCTGGATCGAAACTTGAAGCTAAACCTTCCTGCAAAATACTGCCATCCATGATACGGATGACAGCCGTTTGAATCGGAATCAGCGCCTAACGCCAAGTACAAACTCCTCAACAATGCAATACTATGACAATCATAATATATTCACAAGATATGCAAAGTACATTTCAGAACTTGATTTTAAGTTCCTCGGTTCTCGTTTTTCATTTTCAGTTCTAGAATACTTTCAACAAATTTTCACATTCATCACATGAATGTAGATAAATATCTTTGCTACACTCACCTACACTTGGTAACTATAAGGTTCATCTGATGGATCTAATTAATTAGATCCCAAAATCACATTCGCACAACACACATAATAATGACTTTCTGATATATGTAAGGGTCTGGCTAGAGGAGGAACATATTCCAAACTCTAACTGTGATGGGAGTCGTCGCTCCACCAATCTTTATGCTCGAGCTTCTACAGGATGGGACTCTCTCGGTCCCCCTGTCTTACCCCGCATTTCTACGTGCCGGGAAACACGGGCGCCGGATTACACGCCGGTCCGTGGTTCGACATTTCCTTACTATCAGAGTCATTCATCCAAGAACACATAAGTTCAAACAAGGCTCCATGTTATCTATTTCACATTGCCATAAATCGACCCTAGTCTAGTCAAACTTCAAGTCAACATCCTCTTAGGGAAATAGTCAACATATTTGTTAATTCAACAATCAAGAGATTATCAATAAATAAAATTTCACCAATTATAAAAAGGTTCCAGAGGCTATATAAATTCTCTACAAGACTATACAAAAGTATAAAACAAAAGGAAAACATTTCATAATATTTATGAAGGAATTTCCATCGATTAAACAAGTAAATTAATTAAAAACTCATAATAACCAATTAAAATATTATAAAATTATATTAGAGATGTAGAAGTTATATGAAGAGAGTTTTAGACCAGAAAGTTTAAGAAAAACGAGCCAATAAATTGTAACTAAATTGTTTGACCAATTTACCGATAAACCGACATAAAATTGTTGATGTCCTCAAATGTCCACGAAAAAATTTATCCAAGAGTCCTCATATGATCCTAATGTATATGGGAGTGTCTCATAAAAATTTCAAGTCAAAAATAGTCCATTTAGTATTTATTTTATATTTTATCGGTTTAGGATTTACCTTTTTATTTAAAATTCACAAGGGTCAATAGATGGTCTTATAAACTTATCCAATGATGAAATTTTAAACCTACTGTCCATATAAGAGTCTCATACAAATTTCAAGTCCGAAATAGTTCATTTAGTATTTATTTCATATTTTAGCATTCTACGTTTTATCGGTAAGTAGTAAAACACTTAATAAAAATTCATAGATAAATACCAAAAGATTAAACAAGTAAATTAATTAAAACACTTAATAAAAATTCATTGATACTTGGGCGTTGGAGTTGCTTGGCTACAAAGGTGTCGATCCAGCTTCAAGATTCATTAATTTGTATTGAGTGGATGTATTTGTGTTTTGGTGTTTGTTATTTGTAGGTGTATTTGATTGATAGGTGTTTTGGTATACTTTTGATGGTTGAGCATGTTCAACCATCAATGTATTAGGCGAATTGTTTTTCTTTTTTTGATGATGCATTGCCCACCCCTATGCTGTTCTGGGTGGCCTGTCTCTTGGTCCCGTCTTCCAATGGCTTTTTCCCCTCGCGGGGTTTTTTATGCCGGCGGTTGTGGGTTTTTTTTTTCCAAGATTCAGGTGGAGTTATTTTCTATCAATAATATATATCCCAAATTATCAAAAAAAAAAAAAAAAAAAAGTACCAAAAGATTATATTCTGGTCCAAACTTGTAGAAAACATAATAATATGATTTTATATATATATATATATATATATATATATATATATATATATATATATATATATATATATATATATATATATATATATATATATATATATATATATATATATATATATATATATATATATATATATATATATATATATATATATATATATATATATATATATATATATATATATATATATATATATATTCTTTGTGACTTTAATTTAATACCGATTTCGGGTAATAATCGCAATACTTGAAAATTTATAATATAAACATATGAATAACATTTCTATCATTAATATATATAATATCATAAATTTTCAAGTTATAACATCCATATTACTTCAACTTATAATAAACACCTTATTTTTACTTTGAACACAAAAATGTGCTATTCTTACTTTATGTGAACATGCAAGGTAAAATTTAATCTATCTAACATATTGTCATATCTTTCACATACTTAAGTAAATATAATATAAATGTCACATAGTAAGAAGGTTAAGAAGTGTGTACCATGAGCCACCAAGGTTGCAAGAGATATAATAAGAAATAAGAACTCCAAAATAAGAGAAAATAAGCTCCAAGAATAATCTTCAAGGTTTCAAGAATAGTAATCCAAGCTCCAAAATAATAATACTACAACCATCATAAGTTCCTTTTCGGCATGTCTTACTAAAATAATACTCACTACTACTAAAGATTCCATTTTTCTTAATCTTGGTGAAAATTCCAAATAGGAACATCAAAAAGGAACGGAGGGAGTATATGTTATAGTCCCAAATAAAGTTTTAATGATGGTAAAATTAATCCTTTCATAATCATCCTTAACATTTAAGATTGTTTTCGTCATCCTGTATAATGATATCATCTTTCCTTACAGGAAAGAAAAAAATTATAGATTTGATTAGGTGTATTTTTTGAACCAAAATCATGATTATATTCCTTCAACAATTCTTTGTTGTAGTGTTTTCGGTTAATGATTTTATTAATCAGTTGATTACTTGTTTCTAAATTTGTTAATTTCTCTATTATTATACTATTTTTAATTCGTAACGAGGGTGACGAGAAACAATAAAATTTTGTTCAAGTCTATTATTTTGTCAATAAAACTGTCATGATTGATATATATAAAAGTCATATTGAATAGATAAGTAAAAGAGTTTGAGAAACGAACAAGAATATTGGATGAAAAGAATTACAATAAATGGTTAAAATACGTCAAAAAATAATTCGCATGTGTTAATTCAAACTTTAATTTGTTTGAAATTAAGTTAAAATATCTGTATGAATTGAATTAAATTGGAAAAAGAGTATCTTCAAAAAAAATTGGAAAAAGGGTGAGTTATGTTATTTTTTTTATTTTTATATATTTTTGAGGGATTATTTTTTATTATTTTGTAATAATTTGAGAAGATAAGATTACATCTTATCATACAATGACATAATTTTCGGTAATATAAAAAATAAAAACATTCTAATCAAAATAAATAAATTAAAAAATAGTATAATTTTCGTACTTGAAAAATATAATATAATTTTCGTAATCAAAATAATAAACTAAGGGGTAGAATTGGATAGAAAAATTTTTTTTGCCGTGACACATGATCAAATCTTATATTAATTTGGGGAAAATAATTTATTTCTACACCCGATTTTTTTAATTATTTTTATTTTTAATTCATCGATTAACTAATCTCAGAAATAAGAGATATGTTGTCCTAAAAAATACTAATCTTAATATGCTAGATATTAATATTTTCCCATTTTGTTGCTAATATCTTCACGATATAATTATATATTTATTGTTTTAAATGATATATGTAAATCGCTATTTATGGCAAATAATTTATATGACAACTTTAAATCAAAACCATTATAAGGTTATTATTGTAAATAAAAAAAATGTATAATTAATATTTTTTAACACCAGGTAAAACAATTTACATCTTTTAATCAATATTATTTTATTAAGGAAAAAATTATAAGAAACTACCTACCCTATAGGTCTATTTGCAAAAAACTATCTTATGTAAATTTTTTTGTAAAAAACTACCTAATCTAATATATTTCTTGCTAATGACTATCTCTTAACGGAAAGTGTTAGTTGACCGTTAAGTTTGAGGGTTTGACCGATTTGCGAGGTTAAGTTATCGATGCGGCAGTATCTCATTAGTCCTCGTATTTTTAAATAATTTAAAATTAAGAGACATAAATTAACTAAATAAAAATAAAAGATACTTAACGTCATTTTTACCCATTATAACGAGTTTTTTCAAAAAAATGAACGTCGTGATTACCCTTGTGGGATAACTCTTTTGAAAATCCGGTCGAAACAACTACTTATTCGCCTATTTTCCGACACGTAAACCGAAAAAAATCGTTATGATCGGTAAAAATGACGTTAAGTATCCTTTTCGGTTTACGTATCGAATAATAGACAAATAAGTACTTGTTTTTACCGGATTTTCGAAAGAGTTATCCCATAAGGGTAATCACGATGTCCGTTTTTGTTTTAAAAATCGTTATGATGGATAAAAATGACGTTAAATATCTTTTATTTTTATCTTGTTAATTTATGTGTTTTAATTTTAAATTATTTTAAAATAACTCGTATCATTTATAACTCACATCATTTATGTTAATTTAGATGTCCCAATTTTCGGACGACGTAAAACAATGGCTCTGTCCGAATTACAATAATGTTTGGAATATCTTGAAAAATTAATGCGAATGAAAATTGTATTTGTTTGAAACTAAATTAAAATTTCTGTTTGTATTGAATTGAAAGAATGGTGATATATGCTATGTTTATGATTGTTTTTGCTTTTTTTCGAATAATAAATTTTTTATTTTGTAATAATTGATAAAATGCATTTGTAAAAACTTAATTTTACTATGCTAATGGATCAAGCTTATTTCATGTATGTATGTATATAATTCATTTATTAAATTACTTTTAAATTATTGTTTTAGAACAATAGTAAAATTTTCGGTAATATAAAAAATAAAAAAATAAAAAAATATTCTAATTAAACGAATATAAAATAAATAATATAATTATCAAAGAAATTTAATTACATTAAATTGAAAATACACATAATAAACATATACCCATCATTAATATCATATAAATGAGAAATTTTCAGATTTATATATTTTTCTTTTGTGACTTTAATTAAATACCGATTTCGGGTAATAATCGCAATACTTGAAAATTCATAATATAAACATATGAATAACATTTCTAACATTAATATATATACAATATCATAAACAATTTATAACATGCGTATACTTAAACTTATAATTAAGACTTTATTTTTAGTTTGAACACAAAATGTGTTATTCTTACTTTATGCAAGGTAAAATTTAATCAATCTAACATATTGTCATATGTTTCACATACTTAAGTAATTATAATATAAATGTCACATAGTAAAAAGGTTAAGAAGTGTGTACCATGAGCCACCAAAGTTGTAAGCGATATAATAAGATTTAAGAACTCCAATATAAGAAAAGATAATCTCCAAGAGTAATCTTCAAGGTTTCAAGAATAATAATCCAAGCTCCCAAAATAATAATTCTAAAACCTTACAAAAGTTGATAATTTTGGCTTAGTAAATGATAACATTATTTTCTATCTTCAATCACTCCAATCATAAATTTCACATTCAACTTAAAGTCCAAATCTCTCACAATCATAAGTCCTTTTAGGCATGTCATACTAAAATGTTTCTAACCTCTAACACCAAACTCCAAATCCAATGATTCAAGTTTCTAATTGCTCAAAACTTCAAGACCTATATTTAATAAGAACAAACTATAGTAATAAAATGAGAAGAAGATGGTCGAAAATCCAGAAAACAGTAAGTGTTGAAATTTGCTTACTCTTAGTTATCTAAAATGTTTGAGGGCAAAACATAACCTTTCATGCTCCAATTAATGCAATTCTTGGGTCTAAAATGGGAGGAATTTTATGTACAACACCACCATAAGGTTTATTTATACATGCATGAAGAGGAATATGGGTAAACACTTCAAATTGTATTCATGTATAAAGCTGACCAAAAAAGAACAAGAAGTTGTGAATGTTTGCTTGAAGATGAGGGGCTTATATAGCTTATATATGTGCGTGTGAGGTATCAATGGAAAGCTTAGGATGTCTACACTATAATGGTATAAAAATAAGAGGCATTTATAAAGAGAACTTGGGATAAAAATGATGATTTGTTGAGGGCATATAAGCTGCCAGAAACTGTTGTGATGAAGTGGTAGAAAGATGGGGAGGACTCTCTCATTTTTGGAGGGATATAAGGTCGTGTAAGGTATCTATAGAAAGCTTAGAGTGTTAGGAAAAAGTTCGAAGTGGTAACACTCAATTATATAGGGTATAGCCTAGGTAAATTGGGGTATCTTTCAGACCCTGTAAATCTGTCTCTGAATCTGACCTTTGTTCAAATCTAAACTCTTTTCTTTAATTATACCACAAGCTACCTCAATCTAATGGTTTGGCATCTTAAATAACATGCATGTGGAGAATATTGTAAACGATGGGGTCAAAATACACTCATTTACTATTTTTAAATGATTTTAGAAGTAAGATACTAGTTTTGAAAATTTTCTAAAATTCTTGTTCTTAGGAAATAATATATATTTGTTTGTCAACAATATAAAACCATAACAAAAACTATGTTTTCAAATACCAACAAACTATAATAACATTATAAAAAGCTTCTTTTTTTTATATATAATATAATGTTATTAGATAAATATATTTTGTTTATTCAATTATAAATACTTTTATTAAATCATTAAAATGAGCTTTTGTTAACATAGTTTATTTGCAAATAATAAAAATTTTCTAATAATAAACCACATTAATATATATATATCAAATCAACAAAGCTTATAATGGACTTAATGTTATTTTAGTAAATCAAATAAACTTTAATAAAACTAAGTACATTGAAAATCTTTACTTTAGTATAACAATAACATTTAACAAAACAAAAATTCGTTTATTCAAACATAAAAGTTTTATGAATTAAACTCTCATCATTGTTGCCACTTAAGGATAAATAATTTGGTAAGTTAATTACTAGCACAAATCATTACCAAGACTATTTAAGTTAAGATTATAAGAGGCTTTAAAATAGGGCTATTACAATTAGTGTTTTTTTCACGAATAAATGTTGTGAACCCAAGTCATAATGGGACGAATATTACGAATTTATATTGCAATTTGGTTTTTACTCTCAAATACATTTATAAAACCACTTAACTTGACTTATGTGATGTTTGCATGTATTTTTACTTTGTTTTCTTCATAATATGGTTTTATAAAGGGAAGTTATCATTGGTGCCCCTGTGGTATGCGTTTTTATCAATGGTGTCCAAATTTTTTTTTCCAATGGCACCCCGGACGTTTAGGGGTGATTACAACCGTGACACATTTAGGTTTATTTCCGCTAAGTACACGTTAAATTTGAAATGAAACCTAACCATGGTTACTTTGTTGATGTTTATATAACAAGTTCTGTTTCATTTGAGAAGCTCGATTATCCTTCTTTTCTTTTCCCTATCATCTTCCTTCTCCTTCCATGGCTACTTCATCCAAGAACTCATCTTTTTGCGGCAAAGTGTACTCTGGTACCTCCAAAAGACAACAGGCAGTCTTTAATGTTGAAGCTGGTGATAGCTGGGTAAGGTTGAAGAAATGCGACTGTGACCCGTCTAAGTTTTATGATGTTAGGGTTTCCAGTTCAGTTACCAATCTTGGAAGAATCTACTATAAATGTATTTCGTACCAAGCATTTGAATGGGGCTATTCTTATAATTTGAAGGAAAATCTTCATCAAGCTACACTTCCAGATGCTCAAGGGCCTGCTCCTACTGTCATGAATAGAGAACAATTCAATGAACTCAAATCTATAGTTTTAGGGTTGTCTAATAAGGTTGATGGCTTACTTAGGTTTCTGGCTTCATGAAATATGTTGTAATGTTTTTCTTGTTATTGTTGGTTGTTGCTATTGTTAAGCCCTAAATTATGTATTGTAAACTTAGGGCTATGGTATTATGTAATCTTAACTTCATTATTGAAGCTAATGAAATGGTTTTTGTATGTAAAATATCCACTCTTCTTAAATCTCATTATTGGAATGTGTAGCTATATTACATTGCTTTGAATGATTAAGTTCAAATGCCATACAAAAGTTGGTTAATTTGTTCATCAACCATATATAATACATACAAAAGAGGATTGCCCTACTTAGTTCCAAAAGTTAATAGTTACAATTACATGACATTAACAAACAGCTTCAACTAGCTTTGCCCTTTCCCTTCTTTGATGCCTTGAACTTTGGCAATGATTTCTTTGCACTGACTTTGAAGTTGAGGCTTCATCATTGTTTCTTCGTAGCCTTTGTTTTTTTGTTGCTCCTTCTTTACAAGTGGACTTGTTGTGAACAAACTCTCCACACTTTCCACACTTGACAGTCTTGCTCCTTTTTCCCTTCCTCTCCTCATCATCACCTCTCCTCTTGTTCCTACAAGGTCTTCAAGCTCCTCTCTTAATCACAGGGGGCAGAATGGTAGGATTATCTAAAGCTGGCCATTTATCATGATCAGGGATAAGCTTAATGCTTTCACCATAGGCCAGCTTGTACTTGTCAACTGAGTAACATTCATGCACAAATGACTGTGGATCAAGAACCTCATGAAGAATAGCACGTATTGCATGCTGACATGGTATTCTAGTGAGTTGCCACACATTGCAAAGGCATGTGTGTTTGTTTAAAATCACTGCAAGAATTGATTTACCCTCCATTACTTCATACTCGACTGCACTAGACATGAAAGCCCTACAGGTCTACTGTCATTACACAAAGACTGAACTCTCTTAACAATATTTGGACACAACTTCTCCCAATCAGCACATTTCTGCCTCCTTGTAGCCAACCTAACCATTGTTACCCTCCTTATTCCTTCTAACAAAGTAAGCACAAGCTTACACCTGTCAGTTCCTAAGGTTGCGTTGAAGCTTTCCACAAAATATGTCTTGTTAACATCACACTTCAGCTCTGCATCAAATTTATGTTTTGTCTACCTATCTTGTGGACCCAAGTAAACCAGCCATTTCCTAGCATCACGACCCTCTTTGTCAAGCTCCTTCATGGCCTTGGCAAATGTGAATGTGGAGAAAGCCCCACATGCCAGCCAAAACAGCTGCCACAGCTTAGGACCTGGGAAATTTTTCTTGTAATTGGCACTAAGGTGCTTGCAACAATACCTCCTTCGCACCTTATGCCATAAATCAGTAATAACTTTGTCAATTCCCTGCATTTGCAAAACAAAGTATTGAAAACAATTAGATGGAGAAAATTGTATGTGACACAAATAAATGAACTAATATGCATACCTTCTGCCTGTCAGATATTATGCACCAATTGTCTCATCTCTGACTTGGTTCAAGAACATGCTTGAGATGCCAAATGAAAAACTTCCAGCTCTCTTCATCCTCACATAAAACAACAGCCCATGCCTCTGGAAACAGTTCATTGTTTCCATCTAGGGCAATTGCAGATAACAGAACTCCTCCATAATTACCCTTTAAATGAGCTCCATCCACTCCAATCACACTCCTACAACCAGCAAAAAGGCCATCCAAGAAAGCCTTGAAAGAAATGAAAATGCTCTTAAAAACTAGGGGTTTATCTGGATGTGTAGGGGGATACCAAGCACAATTTGCATGTGACCCTTCATTTGTTGATTTAATTACATCACAATAAGATGGCAAGGCATTGTATGATGTATCATGCCCACCATTTATGATACTCAATGCCGTGTTCCTCACTCTATTCTACATGTTTAAAAGGTCGTACAAGAGTGGGGTCTACATCATCATCCACATTCAAAACTGATTGCTTCTCATGGGGTACACTAGGTGGTGGAATTATCATGACAACATCATCGTCATCACCATCATCAGCTTCAACAGGGTTTGGTTTGGGCTCCATCTCTTTCTTCTGTGTATTTTGCTTTAGAGTTTCCCTAAGTCTCTTAGCATTATCTAACAACACACTAGGTTTAGAGTCCCCAACATGGATGCAAATAGTTTCAACTTCCTTATTTTTGCTAAACATATCCAACAATGCTTTGTCATCAACAAGCTGAACGTGTTTCTTTTTGTGGCGATAACTGAAACTGGGATGATCAGGCATCAAATGTCCCAAAGACTCAGCTTTATCCCAATAATCTATGATCATGTCTAATAAGTTCACTAAGTCTACATCCTCAACAAAGACTTCTGTCTCATTACCCTTATACACAAACTTCAACAACACACAATCATCCATTTACAATCTATCAACAAAAAAAAAAAAAAAAAAAAAAACCATCAACAATATTGCACCAAAAATTCAAAATTCAAAAAAGCCCTAATTTTTGGAGTTCATTCTTACAAAGAACGATTCAGAACAACTTTAAACACCATAATTCAACAACAAAACCCTAATGCTATCACATTTTAAGCATCGTTACAGTCGGCATTTAGGGCAAATAACTATAACACCCCGGCCCAACGGACCACCGGTGACTACTCATGGAGACTGTAGACTAGCCCACAGACCAACACAAGTCTTTCCAGCGCACTTTGGCCTCACTCGTGCACACCCGGAAAACTTCCTAGGAGGTCACCCATCCTAAGATTGCTCCCCACCAAGTACGCTTAACTGTGGAGTTCTTAGCAAATGGGCTCCCTAGAAAAGAAGATGCACCTTGTTGATATGAGTAGTCTATCAATCCCTTTTCAATCTAAATTTGGGGTATCACAATAACGACACAAGCCAACATCTTGCATGTACAGAAAGAAAAGTAAAGAAGATTCGAGAACTTACCAGCGTGAATTAGAGCATCAATGAGGAGGAAAAATCGTCAAGAATGGCGTGATCAAGCAAGGAGATGACGATGATGATGAAGATAGAGAAAGATCGAGGAGAGAAAATGAAGAGCCAAATCAAGTTACTTAATCAGACACAAACCATAGTTTGGTTTTATTTCAAACTTAACGTGTACTTAACGAAAAAAGTACAAAGCTATCACGGTTGTAATTACCCCAAAATGTCAAGGGTGCTATTGGAAAAAAAAACTTTGGACACCATTGATAAAAATGCATACCTCAGGGGCACCATTGATAATTTTCCTTTTATAAGTGTGTAATAAAGACGCATTTTTATGGCAAGTTAAGTGTCATCATTGTATTATATGTATTAGTATTATATTAAATTTTTACTAGTATATTACATATCTTTTTTTTGTTTGTGTTTTAGTGATCAGATATAAATGTTTTTGCTCTAGAGGATAGGTTAATCCTTAGTGATCTAGACATGACATATGTTTATATTAGGGGTGTTCATAATAACCCGATCCGAAAATTCCGACCCGAATTATCCGGTACCCGTTTTTTTAAAACCGGATAATTTACCCGGTTTTTGCAAATCGGATAATCCGGGTCGGGTACCTGGTTTTAAAACCGGATACTGAATTCGGATTCGAGTCATGACTTTTTGAAAACCGGGTACCCGGTATCCGGTTTTCTTTAATTTTTTTTTTTTTACTTTTTTCGTAAATAAAATGATCATGATATCTCTTAAGCTAACCTTGGGTTGAATATTTTTGAAGAGTTAGTATTTGAATTTTATATTTGTTCTTAATTAAGCCCGTGAACAATAATATTATTCTTTCATTTTCTTAATTTATCTTTTATGACTAATTAAGTTAAAGATTTTTAGGGAGTTTGTATTTGAATTTTATATAAAAAAATATTTTAAGTGAAAATAAAGATAAACAAACATATGGTTGAAGGACAAAACGACAAAAAAATAAATAAAAAGACATTCTAATAAAACCGGGTACCCGGTTTCCGACCCGGTTTAAACCGAGTATTTGGATTTCGGGTACCCGGTTTAAACCGGGTCGGAACCGGATCGTAATTTTAGGTACCCGAAAAAGCGGGTACCCGAATTTCCGAATCCGGGTCGACCCGGTACCCGATTTTGAACACCTCTAGTTTATATTGCCAAAGGCAAATTACCTTTCTAAGGTGTCTGGTGAATCGACCTATTGGAAGGAGTCCATGATTGAAGATGCTTTATTTATGTGACATTATATAAATATAAATTGTGAATAAATTTATAAAGTGTGACAATTTGAAGGTTTTATACTATACGATTATATTTTGATATACTAAATATATAAAGGAAATTCTACATGATAGCATCCAATTTTCATGAAAAGTCAGTGGTAGCACTTTTGTAAGATTTTTCCACATGGTAGCATCCACTTTATACATTATATCTAACTGCCAACATTAGTTAAGCATAGGTATGGTCACGAGTCCAAAATCCTATTAGACCTGCCCCAAACCCGTCCCTATTTTTAAGGTATGGGTCTATTAATTGGCGACCTTACGGATTCAGGTTAAAAAAGGTTTGGGTTTGGGTCTAGAGCTTTCGTTCCTAGACCCAACCTAGAACCTCTATCTAGACTCATTTAAGAACCAGACTCGCTAGACCTTACCTAGACTTGGCATACCTGCTTTAAACCCTATCTATTATACCATTCAAAATCAGTTTTAAGTGTTCATTATTGGGTACTTGACATTTCGGGTACCTGACTTACCTTTTTTTAACGGCCCGTATCGGGACACCAGGTACCCGATTATCAATTTTTGATTTGTTTGGAAAGATTTTATTGTGAATTATGTGGATCTTTTTCATTAAAATCTGGGAAAAATTTTATCATCATCATCATCATCATCATACCCAGTGTTTCCGCACATAGATACTCTATGGTCAGGGTCTGGGGAAGGAAGGTCGACGGCGTCTCATACCCAGAAGGAGAGGGCGGTCATAAGAGTCCTCCGGCTCTAAAATAGTCCTCAAGGATAGGACCTGCAAATATTCGAAACCTGCATCTTACACCCACATTAGCCAATCATAGGGATCATTTAAAAAGTATAAACGATACAGGTAAAAGAGGCAGTGAATAGCGATGACAAAAGACACAGAATAGTAACAAACAAGTCTAGTAATCTAGGACGTGAATAAGGCGCCGCCATGTGGCTCTATCCACTACAAACAATGTTGCTTCTAGCCACACTTAATTAGCCACACTTAATTAAGTGTGGTAAATTATTGGAAGCTCTTATGGGTAGAACAACTTTAGCCACACTTAATAAGTGTGGAGACAATAACGTCACTTATATATGTGGGGAAAAACTAGTTTAGAAAATAAAAATATAGTAATTAATGTAACCACACATATAAGGGTGGGGAAAAAATCATACAAATAGCCACACATATAAGTGTGACTATAGACCAATTAAGAAATTTGACAGACATTTAAAAAAACTAATTTAAAAACTTTGAAAAAAAAAAGTTTTAAAAGCTTACTTGTACGCCGAAATCAATAATAATAATAATAATAATAATAATAATAATAATAATAATAATAATAATAATAATAATAATAATATTGATTAACGACTAATATTTTTACAAATAAAGAATTGAGGTACAAGTCATTAGATAATAAGTATAATAGCCTTGCAAAATATATCACGAAATACCTCTTGGTCTGGTGGCTGAAGTGGTGTGCTTTGGAACCTGAGGTCTCAAGTTCGAATACTGCTAGGCGCATGATTGTGGAGATAGGAGTTGGCACCCTGTAACACCCCTTATAAGTGTTACTAGAGATAGGGCTGAACAAAGTTTGGTCTAAACCGTAAACCAAACCGGAATTTCAATATTTGGTCTGGTCTGGTTTTTTTTTTTCAAATCAAATTACGGTTTACGGTCTGGTCTCGGTTTTTTTATTTTTCAGACCAGACCGGACCGCAAACCGTTCTATGGTCGAAAATCATAATTTTGTATTTAAAAAATTAAGTTGCTACCTGGATATTTTAAGATGTAGTTATTTTTATATAGCAATATATACATGAATGATGTTAATACTATTAACTAATTACAAATTATTATATTTATTAATCGTAGGTGTGAAATATTTGCATAAATACATGTATTAATTTGGATAAAACTCTAAAAATGAAAAACCGTAGACCAGAACAGACTGGACCGTTGTAAAACGGTTTGGTCCGGTCCGGTCCGGTGATTTAAACGGTCCGGTCCGGTCTGGAAATTTTCCAGACCGGAATTTCTGGTTTGGTCTAATTTTAGTGTCAGACCAGACCAAACCGGACCGTGTTCACCCCTAACTAGAGATGCATTTTACCACACTTATAAGTGTAACCCAATTATGAAATTAACCACACTTATTATGTGTGGGCAATATGTAACATTCGAGAAAATTATTTCGGAATTTTAAATTAAATAAGTAATAATAATAATAATTACAAAAAAAAATAAAATAAAATAAAATACCCTTTCTTCCCTTCCTTTTTGCGTGAATACCAAGCCCACACCCTCCTTCTTCCTCTCACTCATTTCAAACCCAGGAAAATAAAAAACCAAATACCCTAAACCCCTCTTCTCTTTTTTCTCATTTTCATTCGAACAAAAACCCCTTCCATGGAGTCTAGATGCCGGTTACTCCTCGTCACTTGAAGCTTTCTTCGAGCCCTAACAATGGCGACTACCTTCTCTACTCATCTCTCTTTCCTTGATTTTTTTTCATAGGTAATTCAAGCATTTCCTTCTTTCATGATTTCTTTGTATGAGTAAACGTGTGTTGTATCTTTAGTCTGAAAATCTCAATCAAGAAACGCAATTCCTACTGCTCATCTTCTTCAATCTGAATTTCAGGCATCTTTTCTCCCTTTTGTTCCAGTTTTTTCGACTAAATTGCAAATTTCTATACAAAAATTCGTTCATTTCGTGAAGTTCAAGTAATGGTCCTTATTTTCTGATTTCCATTTAAGCAAGCAGCAGCCAAAATCTTTGTGTGCCTCTGAATTCCGTCGCACACCAAGGAAGCCAACACCAACCTTGTTCTTATTGATTTTCAATTGAAATTAGAACAATAGCTTCTGAATTCTACTGCACAAAGTAAGATTCATCTGTTTTCCATTTTCTTGTTCTTTTTGTTTCTTCCATTTCCTACTTCATTGCATTGCTTATTATTATTGCTCACCAAAATCTTATAGCCATATGAAAATAATATGAGATTTCAAGAATTTGTGTAGATATGCTTGTTCATGTTAAATTAGATGGATCTTGAGGATTAAAATTAAACTAATGGATTGGAGGTTTAAGATTTGATAAGAAAGATTTGATAATGATAATAGAGATGGGCTTGTGTTGATGAAATTAATTTTGAGGATATTGAATTGTGAGTTGTGTTGGAAATATTGGTTATTAATAAAATATTGAATTAGTTTGTTGAATCTTAATTGTTTATTCGAAATGAGGTTTAGAATTGGTGAAATTAATGAATAGTTTGGTACTCTTGAATGAATTAGGATTCTTGTAGGATTCTTGTAGAAATCAAGAATTATGATTTGTGGGATATAATATTTGTTGTTCTTACTACTTGGAATAGTTTGACATCCTTGAAGAGATTATAAGATTCTTTTGAGGATTTATGGATTTTGGGTTTATATGAACATATGTGTTGAATTGGAAATATAAAGAGAATTTTAGAAATGGGTAATCTTTAAAGGAATGTGAATTAGTTTGGATCACAGTTATAAAAGGTTGAGTTAGTATATGCACAATTTGATGATTAGAACTGGTTAGAATAAAATCTTGGTTTTGTCTACATATATAGGAGGAGATGTAATACGTTATTTGTTAGTTTAGTAGCATCGAGCGCACTTTGGTGATAATATTTATTCGTCGTGCTTCAGGATACGACTACGTGGCGAGCCCTTTTAGTCAGCTGCGGTGAATCGATCTTAGCCATCAGAAGCGTCGGAATTGGTGAGTAGTGGCAGTCCCTTAAAGGGCTTGGCCAAGCTACTGTTTTGAAAATGTTTTCATCAAATTGTTTTGAACTGTTTATTATTGATGATGATTTGGATATGATTGATTATGTTGATTTATGGTTAATGGATCGAGCTGCGAGCTGGCCATTGACGGAGTTGAGGAACATTGTTCCCTACTCCCTGTTTTTGAGGTGAATTGTCATTGAGATATTGACTAGCCTCACCCGAGAGCGACATAGTCATAGAGCTATGGGGCACCTCTCAAACTAGACTCCCTGTGCGCACATAGATCTAGGGAAAGGATGTTGCTTTTAAATCGATGTTTTGAATTACTATGTTTTGTGTTTTGGATTGTTACTTCTCATTCAGTTTAATCTGACCCCCCGTTGTTTCCATATTTTAGATTGTTTACAGGTCGGTACCAGTCGGGAACGATGGGTTAGCGGTGATGAATAGAGTATACATGGAAGATTTATGAATTGAGTTTGTGGGAAGTGGTAGTGTTTGTATTGGGTTTTAGTAAGTGTGTAATAGACTTTGTATTTTGATTACATTAGACTTTGTAAGTGGTAGTGTATAGTGACTTTGTATGATTATTTTAGATTTTGGTTTAGCTATTTGGTTTTAAGATTAGCTGTTGTGGTTATGTATTAGACCTCGTGACCCTTTTTACGAGCTATGAATCGAAATTGGAGATCTTTGGGTTAGTAAACCCCGTGACGACCTGTCTTACTCAGTCAACGGTAAGTCGGGTTGTTACACAATATTTCCCCACACATCCATAGCCACACCGTGTTCACCCCTAATAAATTTAATTGTAAGTCAAAGGTCATTGAGCATGATCAACGGTCAGTTAGAACGTCATCCGGTGAAGTGGCTGTATCGATGTCGTGTTTCTCAAGTTGAAGACTGTTGTTTGTAAAAAAACAAAGTTTAAGGCTGTTTATTTAAAATTGAGTAAACTTTAAGGCTGTTGTTGGTAAATGATCCTATTAATAATTAAAGCTAGACTCATTTATAATTCATTTAGGACCTTAAACTCATAGACCCGCTATTTTAGACTCAGATCCTAAAGTTTAAACCCTTAAAGAGTCATAATCCGAGTGTTGGTCCACAAAAATCTACTATTAAATATGAATTTTGAATCTAATTGGACTTGACCTTGATTCAACCCATCACAAACCTGGTTACAATATAGGTTGCCTAAATTCAATTGATAACATATATCAAGCATAACATAACTCGATGTACTTCCTCCGTTCTGAAATACTTATTACATTTCGGTTATGGGCATTATTCATTTTTTAAGCTTATTTTATATATTGTTACTAATGTTAAGTAAATATAGTCAAGTGTGATCATGCTTGAATCGTCTAATTGCATACTTTTGTAATATTAACCTTTTATAATTTTTAGAAATGTATAACTTAACATATAAATAAACAAAATAAAACATTATATTGCTTAAAAAGTCGAATGTAGTAAGTTTAATGGAACAAATGAAGTATAAGGTTGGTAAGATATTTACTTTCACACCCGATCAGAGGTGTTCATTCGGGTGAACAAATCGGTTTCAGACAGATGTCATTCGGTTCGATTTGTATTTCGGGTTGTTTTTTTTCGGAAGCGTGTTGCGATGGGTCACACTCGGGTCGGGTCAATTAATTACGGTTCGGTTTAAGATCGGTTATTGAAGCTATCGGGTTGGCGTCGGTTCGGCGCTGGTTGAAGTTCGTGTCGAGTTTCAATCGGTCTCGTGTTGTCATCGGTTTTTAATTGGTTCGGTTTTACTGAGTATAAATCGGGTTCGTGTATTTTTCAAGTAAAATTCGGCTAGAATTGCTAATTACTATTAATCGAGTTAGTATCAGATTAAGTTGTCAGTCATCATTAATTGATGATAAGATTTCCTTACTTAAAGCAAAATAGTTAAAATGCAAATCAATTAAGGATTCTTATTACTTTGCCACTTTTACTTGTTTGACCAGAGCATAAATTAAAATTATAAAGTTCTATCAATTTTCATCTAATTCGATTAAAAGTAGCTAAATAAACATTGACCATTGATTATTAACTCTAAAGTCTAAATATATGAAACCATGTATTTATAAATTTTAATTTATTAAATTTCGATCACTTTATTATAATAGCTAATAAGATGATTGAATATGACTCGATCATACTTATAATTTATATGATAAAAATTTGTTCAGGTTTACAACAGTTTGATTTAACTTCGTTCAGGTTGAATCGATTTTAGCCGGATTGAGTTCAGTTTTGAGCATAATTCAGGTTGGATATGACTCGGGCCGGTCATTATTAGATTTGGGTAATCTCGGTAATGGTTATGCGTCGGTTACAACTCGGGTTCAGTTTTCCCATTTTCAGTTGTCAACCGGTTCGGGTATAACTTCCGATGGGGTAATGTCTGTTCAATAAAGCTAAAAGGAACACATTTTCGGATCGATTTAATTTCGATTTCGGTTCAGATTAATGGTCGGGCCATTTTTGAACAACTCTACACTAATACAGTATCGAAAATATGTTCACTGTACACTTGTCACGTCTAATCGCTCTAATTCAGACCAATTGTAAGTTGTGTCATCCAAGGAGAGTGGAGTTATTGCAATACGTACAAAGAACAACCTCAAGTCCTCAACTTTTATTCATCAATGGCTGCAATTTCTTTTTCATCAGCCATTCTCACACATAGACACACTCAACTTCCTCTTTCTGTCTCTTTTACTAATTTCCGCCGCACTACTCGACTCGGTTTCCGAAACCCGAACTATGATAAGTGGACATCATTTGCGTACGTGCCGGGTCCCGCTTCGGATTACTCGGTTACCGAACCAGACCCGAAAGTCCAGGGTTTGGGTCAAGAGAAAGCTGAATCGAAAGATGCGATAAATTGGGGATTGTTATGGAGTTTGCTATCGGAACAAAAATGGAGAGTTGCTCTTTGTATTTCTGCTCTAGTTGGTGGTACCACCTGCACACTTTCTATGCCTCTTTTTTCAGGTATCAATTTTGAAAATTGATTTTCGTTTTATTGAATTTTAATTTGGAATTTCGGTGAAAATAATATAGGTAGGTTTTTAATTTTAGTTGCTCCACTAGAGAATTTACTTTGAGAATTTACTGGGCATCTGAATTTCTAGGAAGTTCATGTCAATTAATAATATATAAATTACTGCATATGTCCCTAATTAGCTGCATTTTGTTTTTGGAACGTTTACAAATTAGGTGCCGGAAATTTTGGCTAAATATATCTTCTTCGTTTTTTTATTTATTTATTTTTATTTTACATTTGCTAAAATTAGCTTCTTCTAGGCTTCAAAGCTTTTTACATCCACTCTTTAAAGTGATTGAACATTCGACTTTGGAACCAAACGCTTCAATATTTTCCCATCTTGGATGTATTTTTCAAGGTTTTATTGAATATTACTTTCTTTATGTATTTTTCAAGGTTTTGAGACAACATTCTTAATGCCTGAGTTGTCTACATGTATTAACGAGAAAGCTTACATAGAGTTTATCTTGCAAGTAGAGTTGTATGGGAAGCTTCCTAGATGGGTACTTCATTGGCTGATATGTTAGAAGCAGCTAAGTCATTTTAGAGCATTTGTGATCATCCCCTCTTGTCCATACTTTCAGAGTTATAGTTTCGTATGCGTTTTATGATTTTGAGGATACATTTGAAGTTCATTGGGTCATGATCATAGAACTCGGAAGTTGAATGCTCTCTCTCTTTAACTTCATAAAACCCTTATAAGCTTCTATGTCAATAAAGAAAGTAGGTATCAGAATTTTGTGTGTGATTTTAGAATTTGATATGACCTTCAATTTGCAACACCTCAAGTCTCTAGTGCTGTGTTTTTATCATCAAAAATTTTCCCTTGTAATGTGACCATAATTATAAGAATGGACATTTTCTCAGCCAATTTCTTTATAAGTATATTTTTTTTCTTAGTGTATTGTTGCTTGCAATAAAGCTGATAGAAAAATCTTATTCATTATATACTGAAGCTCCAAATATTACTCCCTCCAATTAAGCTTAAGTGTTTTTTTTTTTTTTTTTTTTTTTTGGTATATATTCATTGATCATGCTTGATTTGTATTTTATTTTTAATATATAAATTAAATATTTTCAAACAAAATCTTGTTTGATTTTGTTAGGATATGTGACTCATTAATCTCATTTTGTGCATGTTGAGTATGGATGAGCATGTGAGGATTATAAGGAGTACAAGATAGAAAGGTTCACGGGCTGTTTTGTAGTGTTGGCTCGACCTGTTGTGGGTAGCTCGACCCAGTCGAGCAGGTGTGCTCGACCAAAACAGAAAGCTGCTGTTGTTTGCTCGACCAAGTCGAGCAGAGTGGCTCGACTCAGCTTTCCAGCCGAGCAAACTCACTGGAGTGTTCCACGTGATTCTGTTTTGGTTTCTTGTTTGCACGTGGTTCTTACTTAGTGTTATTATACTCCCTTTGCCTATAAATACTCATTGTAAACATCATTAATACACATAAGATTGAAGTCTTTACATTGTAATCAAGAGGGAGAAAAACAAAAGTGAGATTGAATTAAATAGAGGGAGAACCACAAATTAGGGTTCTTGAGTGAATTGAGGATTTTCAATTACTCTTGTAATCTCTTTATTTTTTCATATCCGTTTGTTAGAATTGATTAGTGTGTGTAATCTAAAACTAATCAATACAATTCTTTTTCCTTCCTATGGGTGCTTTCTAGTTCATCGTTGCATTTCTTTATCTTTAGTCTTGTGGTGATTTTACTTGATTTTCTTGGGTGAATTCTAACAAATTGGTTCAGAGCTTGTGTTATATATATATATATATATATATATATATATATATATATATATATATATATATATATATATATATATATTATATATTATATATTATATATATATATATATATATATATATATATATATATATATATATATATATATATATATATATATATATATATATATATATATATATATATATATATATATATATATATATATATATATATATATATATATATATATATATATATATATATATATATATATATTTTGAAGATCAGCTTGTGTTATATATTGGGAGGCTTAGAATTCATTGAATTAAGAAGTTCTTGGTAGAATCTTGAAGTGGTGAAAGGTAGCCATGGTTGTGACAAGATTTGAGATAGAGAAGTTTGATAGAAATGTGAATTTTGGGTTATGGAAACTCAAGTTGAGAGCAATTCTTGTGCAAAATGGTTTGGAGAAAGCTTTGTTGGGGAAAGGAAAGAAGCCTTCAACAATGTCCATAGAAAAGTTTGAAGAAATGGACATTAAGGCACTTACTATGATACAATTGAGTCTCTCAAATGAAGTGCTTAGGGAAGTGGCGAAGGAGGAGACGACGGTGGGACTTTGGTTGAGACTTGAGTCATTGTATATGACGAGGTCGGTGACAACCGTTTGTTGTTGAAGAGCAAGTTACATGACCTTAGGCTTGAGGAAGGTAGTTGACTCAATAGTCATGGATTTGAGTAATCTTGATGTGTCCTTGGATGATGAGGATGTTGCAATCAAATTATTATGTTCTTTGCCTAAGGAGTACAAGCATTTTAGGGAGACATTATTGTATGGGAAGGATGTGTTAACTCTTGATGATGTAAAGGGGGCTTTACTACAAAGGGAGTTAATTGAAAATCTATTAACTAAGAGTGACAAATACTCACATGATGGGGAGGGCCTTGTAGTATAGGGTAGACCTAGTAGGAAGGGTAGTTCTAAGTCTTGGAGTAAGGAGATCATATGCCTTAAGTGTCAAAAGAGGGGCCATGTAAGGAGAGATTGTCCATTGATGGGTAAGAACAAGGATAAGGAAAGTCAGTGTTCTTATGAGGATTCGGCGGCCATAGTTGATAGTGATTGTTATGATGATTGCGTTCTTGTTGTTGAGTCAAGTGAAAAATCTTGCGATAGATGGATTCTTGATTTGGGTAGTTCTTTTCATGTAACACCTCATAGACATTTGTTCTCCACATATGTTAGTGTTCAAGGTGGAGTGTTACACATGGGCAACAATGCGGTTTGCAATGTTGTGGGTGTAGGGTCGGTGAGGATAAGGATGTTTGATGGCATGGTGTATACTTTATTGAATGTTCATCATGTTCTGGATATGAGAAAAAACTTGATATCACTAGGTGCCTTGGTTAGTGATGGTAGTAGATGCATTCTTGATAAGGATGGATTGATGATCACTAAGGGGTCTCGAGTAGTGATGAAGGGCAAGAAGAGAGGGTTACTTTATGAGCTAGTTGAGTTGATGGATGATGAGTTGGCAAGGGCAAAGGGATCTTGGTTGTCCAATGAGCATCATATTTCTTTGTGGAATTTTTTGTGGCATTTGTGACATAGGCATATGATGGAGAGAGACTTGGGGGCTCTATCCAAGATTGGTCTTGTTGGTGAGAGATGGTTGGGTTCTATTGGATCTTGTGAGCTTGGTGTTCTTTACAAGCAAAGATGGGTTAGCTTCAAGGGTGTAAATAGAACGTGCTCTCTCGGTTATAGTCACTCGGTGATGTTGAGTCTTTTCTTGGTTCCATCACATGGTATCTACCGGTGTTTGCTTACTTTGAAGAAAGTGTTGGTTTATTTCTTGGGGCATGATGATATCTTTGGGGGATTCAAGGATAGGGAGATTGTGTTAAAGAAAGAAACCGGAAAGCAAAGGGGATTAGGTAGATGGATGAGATGTGGATGGATGGTAAGAAGGGGTATGGCTCTACATGGTTTGACTCATTATTCGTTGTGGTTACAAGTGGGATTAAGCGGGATGTTGGATGCCAAAGTGGTGAAGTTGGCGCTTCAAAAATACTCCGGAGTATGGTTCTTTGGTGACATGGCTTATGCTTGTATAGGAAACGATTTTGAGTTACGAGTCAAGAAGGGTGTCTTCTTGGGAAACTCGGGGAGGATCAATAGGTACTTGTGGGATCTTTGCACGTCATCATTCGTGGTTTTCCTTTGTAGAGTGTGCTAATCTCCGGGCTTGTGGTTCTTCTAGCGTCCAGAAGAAGGTGGAGGTCGATATCGGTGTAGCTCTAGCTAAAGAGGATGATGTTGATGACGTGTGTGCACCTAGGTTAGGTGGAGACATTCCTTTGTGTACCTTGAAGGAATGGGTGTCATATTCGTGTGGTAATATGATGGATGATGAAGGCATGACAATGATGGGAAGCAATGTATTAGATCGAAGATGTGTCAACTTGGTGAGTAAGCGAGCATTGGCGGAATGTGGTCTTATGGGTTGTCATGAGATGGTGCGCATTGATAGGAGGTTAGAGCATTTTCAAGACTTTGTAGCTTGGGGCTCGGTTGTCTTGGGTAGAGTGCTTGGTCCTATAGTTCCAATGGGCTTATGGTTAGAGCTGTGGTGGTCTTTGATCAGGGTTGTGTTTGAGCTTGGCTCAAACTCATTTGCTTAGTTTCCTGTGTCATGGGTTTACTCCCTTTGAGGGATGGGCACCTCTATGAGGTGGAGTTCATCTTTATGATGAATTGTTTTGGAGACAATTATTGATGATGCTTTTGACGGAATTGAGATTATTTCGTCAAGGTGGAGATTTGTTGGGATATGTGACTCATTAATCTCATTTTGTGCGTGTTGAGTATGGATGAGCATGTGAGGATTATAAGGAGTACAAGATAGAAAGGTTCACGGGCTGTTTTGTAGTGTTGGCTCGACCTGTTGTGGGTAGCTCAACCCAGTCGAGCAGGTGTGCTCGACCAAAACAGAAAGCTGTTGTTGTTTGCTCGACCAAGTCGAGCAGAGTGGCTCGACCCAGCCTTCAAGTCGAGCAAACTCACTGGAGTGTTCCACGTGATTCTGTTTTGGTTTCTTGTTTGCACGTGGTTCTTACTTAGTGTTATTATACTCCCTTTGCCTATACATACTCATTGTAAATATCATTAATACACATAAGATTGAAGTTTTTACATTGTAATCAAGAGGGAGAAAAACACAAGTGAGATTGAATTAAATAGAGGGAGAACCACAAATTAGGGTTCTTGAGTGAATTGGGGATTTTCAATTACTCTTGTAATCTCTTTAGTTTTTTCATATCCATTTGTTAGAATTGATTAGTGTGTGTAATCTAAAACTAATCAATACAATTCTTTTTCCTTCCTATGGGTGCTTTCTAGTTCATTGTTGCATTTCTTTATCTTTAGTCTTGTGGTGATTTTACTTGATTTCTTGGGTGAATTCTAACAGATTTGTCTCAATTTTATTTATTAATGTCAAATTTTATAATGCAAAATTAGAGTCAGTGCATTCGCAAGTGTGTAGAACTAATTAGTTTATATTTTCTGGAGGGAATACAAGTTTTTATATTCCGTAGGCAAGTGAAATAAATTTTCGTAGCTTGTAATGGATTTCAATTTTGCGCCAATCACAAGTTAGGGGACTAGCCCCATATCGATTGTGTAGGGAACTATAAGGGGTTTCTGAATCAAATCGGTCGTGACCAAGGTAGCCTTAACCAATGAGGATGTTGGGTCTTTATACGGGATCAGTTGTAAGGGTTGTGTGGGCAACTAATGGGGGTTTCTATATAAAATTGTTCTCTCACCTAATAATCTACTTTTTTGAGAAGAGCTCTCCACTACAACGACCTTTTTTGTCCTTTAAAACTTTGCTAAATGTTGTTTCTATAACCTTTTGCAATTCTTGATATGCGTTTATAATAGATTACATATTCACCTTTTCTGTTTCTCTCCAGTCATTTAAATTCTAACCATCATCCTATATAATATCCAATGCATCAGTTGCTGTTTCATGTGTAACGCCTCTATTTCCTAAGGTTTTGTCTTTTATCTCTAACCTTTACGCACCATAGAAGCAAGTAAAAGAAAAATAAATAGAAAGAAAAGGTAACAATACTTACATCCTGTTGATTTGAAAGAATATATTAAAGAAAAAACATGAAATTTGAAGCTCCACCATTGAAGCTTGAAGGTGTATGTTAATTTTGGAACTATCACTTGCTATTGGAGACTACTTTGTTTTATATTAATCCTTTGGTTGTTTTGAATAAAAATAAAGCTATTTTTTGGAATGAAAGGAGTAAATAGGTATGTCTTTTACAGTTGTGAAAATATTAAAAATATGTGAGCTCTTGTCTTGAATCGTTGTTTGCTGTGAAATTCTTTTAGTTTTTTTTTTCTTCTCATGATAGATGAAGCATGTCTTTATTTTATTTTATCATAAATATGGATTGTCACTAGTCTTGTCTTATTATAGGTATGCTTATTGTTGCCAATTGCAATGTGGGTAGGTGAAAGTATTTTTTATGGTAAAAAATTTGAGGGATTTAAGAATACTACTTTGTTACACCTTTGAAAGGATTAAACTAGCATAACAAGTTAAAGGTAGTAAGAGTGATCTTGATTTTTCTATATAATTCACAACTTTTTTAATTAATTTGATATTTTTAATTTTATTGTTATATGTAACATTTCAAATAATTAACAATAAACCATTCAAAAAAAAAAAATTTTGAGTACATAAATAAATTATCTTGTATATTTATCGGGACCCGTTCTGCATAGCTGAATTTTTTCTCTTCCTGCGACCCGCTCATGATTGTAATCGTGATTGTGACCATATTTTGCAACATGGCTAAGTGACATTGACTTTAAAGGATCACAAACAGACCACATTTATTTTGTTTATGAAATTGACAATTAACATTTGTATCACAGTTTTGTTTGGAAACCTTATTCACATAGGATCTATACTTAAATTTTTATGGGGAAGTGAAGGTGATATTTTTTGCGACTATCACATCTGATGATATTGGATCACATAACTGAGTGACGTTGACTTTAAAGAAGCACAACAAGGCATTTATTTATGCTTTATGACATTGGCAATTAACAACGCTCGAAGTTCGACGCAATTTATACATCACCTTGTATTGTTTTCTTTGAAAACCCTTTCAAAAGAATTTTACTCTTAAGACTTTTATTTGGATGTCAAAAGTGAGTCAAGACTAGACTTTTCGCGATGTCCTAAACATCAGTATGCTTATAGTGCAACATATCGTTTGTATCACCGTATTCAAGACTCTATTGTAAAGGTTTTTGAGCTTAGCATGGATAAAAATAAAACATCTATACTGAAAGCATAGTACATAAATAGGTGAAAACAATTGTAGGTGCTCTACCCACCACATGCAATTCATGCACTAAGCATTAAAACTTCCAACATTTTTTTTTAATCAAGGTAACATCACCTCTAGAGAGTAAATGATTACTAGTGAAGAAAGTTTCTAATTATTGTGGCAATTTTTCATCCATCCAAGAAGGAACACTTGTGATTTTTTGGCTTCTTCTTAACCAACATACTTATTGACAAGCAATCTTCACACAGCCTAGGGCCTAGGCTTTCCTGCCTCCCTATTTTCATTGTGGTTGTGACAAAGATGGTGATGATTGGTGTTTGATGGTGAGGGTAACATATTCTCTACATTTAAATCCAGACTATATCATTAACCAAGCATTAGTGAACAACTAAATTTGTTTCACTAGTTTAATTTTTTTGAGCTGTGGAAACATTGATAGCACTTAGGTTTAATATGAAATGATGCATCAAGAAAGGTTGTGTTTTTTTTTTATATATATATTTTTCTTCACTTTACTTGATATACTTTTTGTTTTAGTCCAATCCGCATGTATTTAGACCCTTATCTTCTCTTATATGTTGGTATGACACAGGAAGGTTTTTTGAGGTACTTTCGGGAGCAAGACCCGAGCCTTTGTGGAGAATATTGAGCAGGATTGCCGTTGTGTATGCTTTAGAACCAGTTTTCACTGTGATATTTGTGGTAAATATGAACAAAATTTGGGAGAAGATTATGTCTATTCTAAGAGCTCAAATATTCAGGAGAATGCTTGTTCAAAAGGTAGCATTGTTGGTTAAAATAATCCATTCTCATACTTAGTTTCAGCGCATTATAATGTCACCCTTTCTATGTAAGATAACATTATACAATTGAAATATATCAAATATTTGATCCAATTATCCGCTCAATTCTCCTTTGTTAGCGATAATTTTCCATATTCATTATTTTCATTCATGTGGCTATTCCTATGTTTGGAATTAAGGCTTTACCAATATTGTTGGTCAAATTATTTTTTTCATCGTTACATATATGACCGGTGTATGGAGGTGAAAATAATAAACATTTAGTGGAAACCAAGGGTTAGCTTAAGACTCTTGCTAGGTTATTGGAGGATACAAAACAACATAATTAAATTTTAATTTTCTTGTCAACCTGCAAATTGACTTTGCCCCCACAGGATTAAGGTTTGCTTTCCAACATAAATTTACAGTGGAGAACACTAATATGAACTGTAGCAAGAAATGAGAATAATTGCATAAATAATTACTATATCTAGGATAATCTGTTTCGTTATTTATCAAAGATAGGTCGTGCAATATGTCTCGGGCGATTTTTAAATTGGGAATAGTATGATTCTTGATTGCTTGTTCATCCTTCCAGTATCCTGATTATATCCCACCATATAATAGTTAGTAAGAGCATGTTTATGGTCAGCTTTGTGATTTGTTGAAAAAAGCATTCTTGTAACATAGTTGCCTTTATGCTAGTTGTTGTTATGATTGTAAAAACCACATTGTTTCCTTCAAAATGTGTGTATGGTTTTGAATAATTACCATTGTATATTTTCGTATTCCTTTGCTCCAAAATAAATGAAAATGTTTTGATACAATGTGGCATTTATTGAACTTATAGTTGTAATTTCTAACTTTTCTGCTATTCTGTTACAGGTGGAGTTTTTTGACCGTTACAAGGTACGAAATAACTTTAATATTCAATCCTTGTGGCTATGTTGCAGGTAGTTTCTTGATGGATATAGGATGCATTTTTGTCTTCTTTTATCCTATGGATGTATTAATAACTGGGTCTAATGGTTATTTTAATTCTTAGTTTTGTATATTGTATATTTAGTTTGAATCAATATTCGTAATTTATCACTTGCTTGTTTTTTTGATGGGACTAGTTTATCGTATTAGGTACTTGATACCCTCATATAAGCATTCAGCTCTTTGTATTTGGAATCATCAACAAACATTGTTATGGAGTACCTTAGGTGGAATTATATTATAATGCTGTCCAACTTGCTATGGGGATGGATTTTTGAGAGCTTCCCCTCTCTATAACCAAATTCTTCTTTGTGGATCTATTTTGAATGTAGTAGGTTATAAAGCACTGGTGGGACCATTATTCTTTTTTTATGATCTACTGATCTTTCTTTCCTCTCCCTATATTCTAGTGACTTCCCAGATGCATTTATTCTCACACTTGTAGTTGCTTTCTGATAGTTTGGCTTGTGGTATAGTCATACTCTGAGAACGTGGTAGGTGGGGATTTAGATTGGCATATATATTTGTTCTGTATCTTTTGGTCATTTATAAAATGTCAATCTTAGGAAAATTATCTCATTTTAAATTTTGAAATCATATGGGCTTTAGGTTGTGTAAAAGAGCTTATGTTTCTTGTAGTGACTCTTAATCCATGAGATTTGGTGATAAATATGAGCCTAACTGATTATTTCATTTGATGTTAATAGATTATAATGTTAGAGATGACTGATTTATATGAAGAAATTTATTATGAACAATCAAATTTCTGTTCATATATTTATCATCATGAGATGCAAAGTTATTTTAAAATATAATTATTCTTTTGTCATTTTCAAGGTTCAACATTGTGGTTTCCCAATTTTGTAGGTCGGGGAATTGACTGGATTGTTGACATCGGATTTGGGGTCCGTAAAAGACATTGTCAGTGAAAATGTTTCCAGGGACAGGGGGTTCAGAGCATTATCTGAGGCAAGCTATTCTCATTAATCAAGATTTAACTTTATGTTTAAGGTACTATATGTGTAGCTAGCTTTATTAAAGTGAATATTGAAGTTCTCAACTCTCTTCTTACAACTTATAAAGGAGTGAATATATTTGCATACATATATGTGAATGACTTTATTATCTCTAGTCATAATTGGATAATATTATTGCTTATTTTCATATAAAGGTCAACTTGAGATTGCCATTAGTCTTGGTTGTTGGACGTGTGCTCATCATACTCCTTTGCACTATGTTTGGATAGCAAGTTTGGATGGAAAAGAAAGGGAGGGAAGGGGAAGGAAGGGAAAGGAAAGGAAGGGAAGAGAAATAGAAGGAAACTAGTTCTTGTTTGTCTAGGAGGGAATGGAATAGAAAGGAAGGGAGATTGTGTTTTCCTTCCAAATCTTTCCACTTTTGGAGGGATTACAACTCTTACAAAATTTATTCACATTTTCTTTCCAATTCCCTCCCCTCCAAATCCCTTCCCTCTCATTTTGCTATCCAAACAAGGGATTCTTCCTCCCTCCAAATCTCTTCCTTTCCTTTCCCTCCATTTCCTTCTATCCAAACACACCCTTGATATCATTCTTATTTGTTCCAACAATTTTTTTCGACTTTTTAGTTTTACGTCTATTTAAGAATACTCTGCATTTTGTAATACTTTCAGATTTTTGGAACTATAGGCATTCTGTTCACTCTCTCACCACAACTCGCACCGATATTGGGTTTGCTGATGCTGATTGTCTCTGTTTTAGTCGGTAAGGATTGTTTTCTTTCCACTATTGTTTGTATTACCCCATCTATCTCTTTAACATATGTTTCCTACTTTAAAGTGTAAACAAAGTGTCATTGTTGTCATTAAAACACTTATTGTATCTGAAAAAAGGAGTGCTGAAAGAATTTCAAAGATTAGAACCTTAGTGAGTTGGTGTCTTGGCGTGATACATGTAAAAGAGCATTGCAAAAAAGGTTTGAATTTTTTTGTCAAGGAGGGATTAGAAGAGGAATGGATAAGTGAATGGGACAAGGGTAGCTATATACGTTTATTAAATCAAATAGCAAGAAAATGACTTCGACATTTATTTCCTCTAACCACTAGAAGTATTTGTGAACTTAGGGATTTATTTCTTCTCTTATCACTATATTCTCTTGAATTTAGTATAACCCTTATGTTCCTTAAAAAAATAAGGAAAACATTCCTTTGACATTGATTTTTGTTTCAAGATACGTTGACTTGCATAATTACAACATTACATGCCAACAACGCACTGGTTTTGTTGTGTCACTCTTGTCTATTATTTTATTATTTATTGTTATTTGTTTGGGTTGGCCTATATGTTGGAAACAAATTATTTTTATCCTTTCCCTTTCTCCCTCTCCCTTATATGTATGTGTGTGAGTTAACTTTTATTTTTTTGTTATCTCCGCTAGTGGGGCATCAAAGCAAATGTAACTGTTAGGGACCAACCTTTCGATTCAAATATCCATTAAATTTGCTCGTTAAGGAGGAGGATCTTTGGCTTTACTTTGAATGGAATTTTCTTTTTCATGTTCATTAATAATCTTTATTTGTTTTGAAATTTTTAGTTAAGTTAAAAAAATATAATTATACTACCTCCGTTAATTGTTTTGTGCAACCGCAGTACAAATTGCGGTAGCCAATGCAATTTTTCATAAAGCAAAATTAGAGAAAGTGGGGTAATGTAATTAAAGGTAAGATAGGAGAGAGAAATAATGGAAGTAGGGATAGGTAAGTAAGAGAAAGAAAGAGAGAGGAAGTAGGGATAGGTAATTTAGGAAAAAGAAGGAGAGAGAAAATGATGGGATAGGTGATTAAAGGAGAGAGAAAATGATGGGATAGGTAATTAGATTGGTTATTTTTTACTAAAAAAGGAAAGAAAAAAGTAAGTTGCAAATAACCTTGAGCGGACAAAAATGGCAAAAGTTGCAGATAACATTTAACAGAGGTAGTATTTTACTTCTGGTGATTAGTTAGAAGATAGAATTAAATAGGATTATAATTGTTTTTAATTGTAATGGGTCAAGAAGCCCAAGGAGGAGGAGAAGGCACGCGGCCAAGTCTTAGTTGGATGTTGAAATAATAGGCGTGTAGATAAGGCGCAATTTCAGTGCAAGAATAAATTGAAATTGGATCACTTAGATTCAAAGATCTGAAGGCACATGCTAAACATGGTACAAGACTCATGATTAAGTCAAGTTCAATTAAACCCAAAAGGTTGAGTCCATGGTATTAAAACTCGGAATGGGCAAGTTAACACGGATTTTCAGTTCACCGTTCCGAGATCTCGCTATTTGTAACGCCGTGTAAGAAAACGGTTCACCAAGACGCGAATCGTCCGATTTTACCGTTTTAGAACGGTGTATCTCGTTTAGTACGGGCGAATTTCATCTTCTTGGCAGCGAGATTGAAGTAACCCACCATTGGAGAAGGTAGAAGTGAGTAGAACTGACCTTGAAGGTAGAAGTGGCTTTGGGCTTGGGTCAGTACTCCGGGTTACTTGCAATTCTGATGACGTGGTGGCACATTGCCATGGTGTTGGAACTAGGACACTTTAATGTAGTCTTAGGGGTGGAAGTTTGGGTAATCGACTAGAAGTTACAAACAATAAAATTTCTCTTTACCGGAGGGGAATGTGTAATCGTTGGAGACCCTAGCCTTCGTAAATCTTGCATACTTGTCAAAGCCAGGTCGAAAACCATTTAAAATGAAGGGGCAGAGGTACTCATTGAATGTCAATGGTCTAATTAATGATTCATAAGAACAGAAAAGTTGTATTCTTCTATCTCCCTAGGATCGTTTGTTGAATACCCAAAACTTTTTCAACGCATAATCTAACTACCTCCCCCTAGACCCCATGACCATGACATTATCCTCAAAGAAGGTTACCAATGCCATCTATGTCAAAGCATACCAATACATACATATTCAAAAAATCGAGATTGAAAACATTGTCACACATGCTCAAGGTAGGAATCATTCATTCTTGAGCTATCCCATTCTCTAGCCCCATTATCTTGGTCCGGAAGAAAGGCGGATCATGGATATTTTGTGTTGATTATCGAGCACTAATATAGCAATTGTTCCGATAACTATTTAATTCCAGTCATTGATGAGCTCCTCGACAAACTTCATGGTGCTACCATTTTTACCAAGTTGGGCTTGAAGTCCGAGCACCATCAAATTCGATGAAACCCATAGACATTTGTAAAACGACATTTCGAACTCATGAAGGTCACTATGAAACTTTGGTCATGCCATGTTCCCGCTATATTTACTTATTGATGAAGCATATCTTTTGAACCTTTCTTCACAAATTTGTTTTAGTGTTTTTTTGACAATATTCTCACTATAGGGTTGGTGCATGTCATTTATTTTGGGCATAACATTGTGCTGGTGGTGTAGCAATGGATCAAGAGAAAATTGCAGTCATGTTCTCTTGGCTTCTATCAAAAAACATCAAAGAGTTGCGAGGTTTCCTTGGCTTTATTTGCTATTATAGGAAGTTTGTGGTTGGTTATGCTCACATTGCTAAGTCACTAACTAATCAATTCAGAAAAAGTGCCTTCCATTCAACATTATGATCAAAGTTCTTGTGCTTTCCATGCTTAACTTTTCTCGCCAATTTGTTATTGAATAAATGCTTCTAGCAATGGAGTTGGGGTGGTTATTTTGCAGGATAATCACCTTATTGCCTTTTATAACAAGGCGTTTGGTCCCTGTGCCAGTGCAAAATGTATCTACGAGAAGGAGTTAAATGGGTATTTTTTTTTTTTGCAATCATGCGATGGAAACACTATCTTATGGGGCAGAAGTTTCTTGTCAAAATTGATCAACAAAGTTTGCGTTTTATCTTGTAACAACGAGAAGTATTGCCAAAAATGGATCACCGAATGGCTAGGGTTTGATTTTATGATAATATACAACCCGTGAGCCTCCAACAAGGTAGCTTATGCTTTATCCCACAAGCCTACTCACAACACCAAATTCGACACCTTGCTCAGTTCACGTTGTATTAAGCTTCTTCAAGTTGAGGTTGCCAAAGATGCACACCTCATGCACTAAAAACGATTCTTAATGCCGCCACAATGGTATCCCTATTTTACTACATAAGTACCATGATTCCTCTTTGGGCGGTCACTCCGGGGAAGGAAAGACGTATTTACGTCTCGATCCTAAATGGTTCTGGTTCGGAATGCGCAAACAAGTCCGCAAGTATGTTTGCAAATGTACCGTCAGTCAACAACAAAAGTCATTCGAACAATGTCTACTACTTTCTATTCATGTTTGATGGATTTCATTGATGGACTACCCATATCAACTGGCTTTAATTCGGTATTGGTAGTGGTAATTAGGCTCATCAAATATGCTCATTTCATCACCAAATGGTTTTTCCACTTCCATTGTTTTTGACAGGGATCACATTTTCCTTTCCCTTCCATGGCCTTGGCCGGAAGATTCTCATATCATTGGGGTTACAACTCGTGAGTTTTCAAATCTATATGAGGTTTTTTGTCAAGGGGTTGGTGGAAAAGGAAAGGAATTGAAGGGCTCTGGATTCTGTTTATGTGGATTCAGCCATAAAAATTCTCTTTTCATTTTGGAGAACAAAAGCAACCGTAAGTTCTCACACTGATTCACTATCTCTACCTAGGAACTTGAAATCTTCCAAAGCTCTTTATGCCTTTAAGTTAGCATACCTACACATACTTCATAATGGTGGTATTTGAGCACTTAAACATCATATTTGAAATTTTATGGTCAAATTCAATCACGAGAAATATTTTTTTTGCAACAGCCAAAGCAACCTAATTTAAAAGAAAGAGGAGAAGAAGAATAGTGGTGTATAGAAGGACGATGAGGGCTCTTGTTATGGCTGAAGTGCTAGTGCTAGACTATGGCTGTCTAAAGAGAAAGAAAAATCAAGCATCAACTTTACTAGAGAAGATGATGTGGAGAAGTCACCATAATAAGCACTTCAATGGAAAACTAATAGGACTTCTAGGTATAACCAAAACTAAATAAAGCTCACTTTGTTGATTTCTTTCCCATGTATTTACCTTTGTTGATAACTTTTCCGAATATTATGGAAAAGCGAATGGCCTTAAATTGATTTCAAAGCTAAGCATGACTTTTGATTTGGCTTTATATTTGTTCGGTTTTGTTAAATTGTTCTTTTGCAATTGAGGCCACCTTCCATAAATATTAGCTAGGGATGGTAACCCTAATCATGGAAATATGACATTTTCAAGGCCTCTCGGTGTTGGGAAGAAGAGTTTGATTTGACAATTTTGAATTTTGAAGAGGATTGACAAGATGATTTGTTACCATGTTATGAGTATCTCTTTTTTGGCTCAGACAATTTGCGATTCTTTTGAGAAATTTAATAATGGACACTCCTGTCCGCGAAATCTAGAAAAAAATTGTTCCCCATAGCATGTTTTCTTTCCCTCTTGAAATGCCATCCAAGAGAAGATCTCGACTAAAAGTATAAGAGGAATCTACAGAGCTCAAATTGTTGACCACTGCAGTTCATGCTTCAAGGAAGAACTCATAAAATCACTTGCTCTCCATTTGTCATGAGTTCTTTCTTTGTCTCTTTCCTTTAGGCTTAGTTTGGGTTTGTAACACACCCTACCTTTAATACTAAACTTCACACAAAAACAGAATCAAGAACATTAAAGAGACACAAAGAATGAACCCCAAAGCTTAGAGTGCTTTGGAAACTCCTTCACAATTTTGAGCTTGTGGAACTCCTCTTCTTATTCCTCTTATTATTCAAAAAACTGGACAGCCTTTCATGTTTACATGATGCCTTATTTATACTACATAGGATTACATTTCTAAAAGCCCAAGAACCCCCCTAAGTATTTAAAGATGCCACGTAAGCAAATTAAACTAAAACCCCCAAGACTTTATTACAACATTCTATTTATTTCCCTTTCCCGCCCTTACATTTTATTTATTTCCCCCGCCCCTCTTATTTTTCCTAAAATACGTCTTGAGAACCGGCGGACCCGAAGGTGTTACAATACTCCCGGCCAATTTAAGCACCTTGTCCTCCAGGTGAGCATCGGGAAAGGTAGCAAGGAACTTTGAGGCATCCTCCCACATGGCTTCCGTTTCTTCTTGGCCCTCCCATAAGACCCTAATATTTTCCTTGCCCTTCTCTTCGTTTTCACGCATGACGACACTGTGGTCGCCACCATCCACGTCCTTGCGGTGTTCCGGCGCCACCTGCCCGTACCTTTCCCAGATTCACAACACACGTGTCCTAGATTTTCCTTTCCATGTGTTTCAACAATCTTCTTTCTCCTCTTGATGTCTTTTGTATTTGGGTGTTTCGCTTTTGTCCTCTTTCTTTCTTGGCCATTTCTTTCTTTTAGTCTTTTTCTCTTTTCCCTAAGTATACTTCTGTGTTTTACCACCCTTCTTTTTTTTATTAAAACTATTTTCATGTATTTCTTTTTTTTTCTAACCTTTTCTTCCCTCTGTAATCTCTTTGTTCCCCGCTTACTTCTGCTTTTCTTTCTCTTTCGGGCCTTTTCTTGATTATGTTCTATGGTAGCTTTATCAATCCTACTCAAGCTTTCCTTCGTTCTCTGCAATATTCTTGGATCCTCTTCTTGGTATTTCATATCTGATTTTCCTTCTGCCTCTTCATTTGACCCTAAATCTTCACCATTGTTGTCCTCACTACTGGAAACATATTCTTTGCAGTCTTGAAACATATTCTTGACATTTTCTTTCATGTTTTCAGTATCTTCTTGATTTTTCAATGGCTCTTCCTCATCAGTAAGTTGAACCTTACATTTATCACGTTCTCTTACCTCCTTCCCTTGATCTTCAGACTTTATACTCTCTTCCTGGACATCTTCCTTTCTTACTTTATGAAATACAAATGCCATTAATTCATTTTTCCTATATGGATGTAAGATGAGTAGTGAGTATCCTTTGTGACTATGTTTAGAATCAGCATATTCATCACAAATGTCACAAATCCCTTTTCCAGTCTTCTCATAACTTTCCTGGGTTGATGTGGGTTTGAAAGATTGAATGAAACCATTTTGGACAGCCTTTTGTAGCATGTATAAAGGAGAAATTTCAGGTCCAAAGCCTTCAAGAAACTCATCAAGATCATCTTTGATCCTATTTCTTTCCTTTTGACAACTCCATTCAAGATTCGTTTCCTCCCTTTCTTGATTTCGGTTTTGGGGCTGTTTTTTATAATTTCCTCCTGAATTTGACAACACTTCCAACAGCCTTGCTTGTCCCTCCCTCAATTCCGCCAAGATTTCATCCATCTTGTCTTGTCTCTTGGTGATCAAATCCATCGCCACTACTAACCTCCTGTCTTCATGCACGGTTTCCTCCATTACCACCCGAGAATTCAGACCTTCCAATGCCCTGGAAATCGCTTCCGCTCTGATACGTTTGTAACACACCCTACCTTTAATACTAAACTTCACACAAAAACAGAATCAAGCACATTAAAGAGACACAAAGAATGAACCCCAAAGCTTAGAGTGCTTTGGAAACTCCCTAACAATTTCGAGCTTGTGGAACTCCTCTTCTTATTCCTCTTATTATTCAAAAAACTTGACAGCCTTTCATGTTTACATGATGCCTTATTTATACTACATAGGATTACATTTCTAAAAGCCCAAGAACCCCCCTAAGTATTTAAAGATGCCACGTAAGAAAATTAAACTAAAACCCCCAAGACTTTATTACAACATTCTATTTATTTCCCTTTCCCGCCCTTACATTTTATTTATTTCCCCCGCCCCTCTTATTTTTCCTAAAATACGTCTTGAGAACCGGCGGACCCGAAGGTGTTACAGGGTTCAACACTATTCTGTTGGGTCTGTTTAATCTTGTGCAGTTTAACATAATTCGTTAGTTAATTCGCTTTTCGAATTCGTGATTCGCTCAAATCTGCCAAAGAATAGCCTAAAAATCGACCGTAATTCATTTTTTTTTTTGTTTTGCGATGCAGGCAGAGATTAGTGAATCATGAGACAATGATCTTGTGGTTCGGTAAAGATGGAAGAGTATAGGTTGGCTTGTTGAGATAAAGATGTTGGTTCTAATGCAATTTGTAGTGCATTTGGAATATGGAAATAAAGAAAATGACAGTTTTTAGAATGTTACTTGTCATGTTCTTTCAAGTTCAATATTTTGATATTTTGTATAGCTAGAATCTAGTTTTGTGACTGGGAAACACTTGGAGCTCCTTGATTTTGTTCATAAATTACTTCATAATAGCTAAGAATGTGATTTTTTTTCGACAACACTGTATGCTGATTTTTCCCTTAATGTTGTCAATATATATTATTCATATATCATGCATTGCATTGAGTATAATTGTGCGAATTGGATTAAAAAAATAGTGTTATCTTTTTGGTGGTTTTGGTATACAGTTCGTTTATTATTTGTTTCTATCCTCTTTCTTGCCTTCAACAGCTGTCTACAAACGGTCAACTATGCCTGTCTTTAAAGCTCATGGGTTGGCGCAGTCTTCTATGTCCGATTGTGTGACAGAAACTATTTCTGCTATCCGCACAGTAAGTTCTTGCAAATCCTGTTTGTGATATATAAAGTTTTCACAAATCTGATAGCTTGGCTCTTGTAAAGTAAAATCACATTAGTATATTTTATGGCTTTGTCTCTTAGGCTATGGGCCTTAAGGTTTACCTCTGCGTTCTCTGTACTAAGTACCTATATAATGCTTCAGGTGAGATCCTTTGGTGGGGAAAAGCGCCAAATGGCAACATTTGGTAACCAGGTAATATTTGTCATGTCCGAGTCTCTTTTTACTTATGAACTGATTCTGTCTTATATCATTTGTTAAACACAACTTTTAAATAATCATTGTTTTGGTGATCGTGGAATTTTAAGCATCCTCTTCCTTGATATGTTAATTGTTTGATATTGCAGATTCTTGCATATCAGGCTAGTGGTGTTAAACTAGGAACTTACAAATCGATCAATGAATCAGTAACTCGAGTTGCAGTTTATGTGTCTTTACTGGCCTTGTATATCCTCGGTGGAAATAAAGTTAAAGCGGTGAGAACTCATCAACTGGTGTTGTGACTGTCTTTTTTGGTTTACCAATTGTCTTATTTCATATCTGACTCTTAAATTTTTCCATTGTTTTCTTTGAATCCAAATTCTTCCCTGATATGTACCGTCTTGACCACCTTGTTATATATCCTCTTGACTACCTTATTATACTAGTACATCCTAATTATTACATTCTATTGTTTGGGTTCTTGGGTTCGTTTTGGGGTGTGGTTCTATGAGCAGCATTTCATGGGTCGTCTCCTTGCCCACCAAGCATCATGGAAAAACTGTGTATAGCCCTACTCCGTAGTAGTACTAGAGGCTTAAATGATACTTTCTTGTGAGTTGTGACCCAACTGGACATGCTATTGACTTGTAATCTAAGGGAGTTTGAGTATTGAACGTGCTCCATCTTCCTCTAAATTTGGTATGGAGGTTTATGGGCACACAAGGAAAGGCGTGGAACCTTCATCAGTTTGGATGGATTTAGAGACACAGTATTGCATGCACAGTGTGTGTTTCATTTACAAGGATGATTTTTATGTCTTTTTGAACTAGATCAAATAAAATTTTGTAACCAACATCTGATGGGTCGTCTCATTGCCGACCAAGCATCATGGAAAAGTTGTGTAGAGGCTGTAACACCCTCAGGGCCACCGATCCTTAAGACATACTTTAGAAGGAATAAGAAGGGAGAGGGAAATAAATAGAACGGGTTATTAATAAAGGCGGGTGGGCTTTTTAATAAGATGTTTAGTTGGTTTTGGGTTTTTGGGCCTTACGTTTATAATTGTAATTCTTGGCTTTTATGTTAGGCTTAGGTGGCATATCTTTGTAGTATAAATAAGGCCATCTTGTAATCATTTTGGATTATCCATTCATTGAATAAGAAAGCAATAAGAAGGGAGTTTCACAAGCTCGAAATTGTGTAGGAGTATCCAAGGCACTCGAAGCTTTGGGAATTGTTTCTTTGTATTTCTTATATGTTCTTGTTCTGTTTTTGGAGTTTCATATTCTGTCTTGAGTAATAACAATTGAAGAGGGTAGGGTGTGTTACAAAGGTATCAGAGCGGAAGCGATTCTAGAGCATTGGAAGGTCTGAATTCTTGGTGGATATGGAGGATTTTGGGCAAGAAAACAGGTTGTCTAAGGCCGTGGATGAGAGGTTCGCAAAAATTGATGAACGGTTTGCAAGAAATGATGAAACATTGGCAGAATTGAAGGAGGGACAAGCAAGGATGTTAGAGATGCTGTCAAATTCAGGAGGGAAGTATAAAAAACAGTCCCAAGATCGAAGCCAAGAAAGGGAGGAAACAAATCTTGAATGGGTTTGGCAAAGGGAGAATGAGGATAGGCATAGGCATTGTCATAGGGGATGTCAAGAAGAGTCGGATTGGAAGGCGAGACGTTTGGAATTACCCTCTTTTGATGGGCAAGAAGTGGATGATTGGATTATGAAAGCGGAGAAGTACTTTTCGTATTATGAGCTTAGTGAGAAGAAGAAAATGGAGGTCTCGGTGATATGTTTGGAAGGTGAAGCCATGATGTGGTTTAAGCATGCGAATCAAAGGTTACCCATTAGGCGATGGGAAGAATTAAAAACCTTGATTCTTGAACGGTTTAGGCCCTTCGAGGATGGAGATTTGTATGAACAATGGATGTCGGTAGAGCAAACGGGAAGTGTGGCCGATTATCGAAAGGAGTTTGTAACGAGACTTAATTACGTGGATATGGTACATGAACCGGCTTTGATTGGAGCGTTTATGAGGGGACTAAATGAAGATGTGAAGGTAGAATTGAAGTTGATGGGTCCTAGATCCTTAGACCAAGCCATGAATTGGGCGGAGAAAATCGATCGTAAATTGGATTGTCAATCTTGGTTGGGAGGAAGGCAAAACCAAGGGAGAAACTCTCAATTGACCCTTTACAAAAATCAGCCCTATTCAAGAAACCAAAATCAATCCCAAATTAACCCTAATTCCCAAAATTCCCGATTTAACCCAAACCCTAACCCTAATTCGTCACAGACAACCAGAAACTACCCAAACACAAACCCTAATTCCCAAAATTCGCGGTACAGCAGCAATTCTAGCCCGCAGACCCAGTTCGCGCGCGACAGGATCGCAAACCCTAACCCTAATTCCCGATTTTCAGCCCCAAATCAGCCCAGAAATTCGTACCCACCTGCGAGAACGGCCGGCAATGGGAGGCGGCTGGAGGAAAGGAAACTCACTGACAGTGAGTTCCAAGAGAGGAAGGCAAAAGGGATTTGTTATAAATGTGATGAGAAGTGGTCGCGCAACCACAATTGTAGCCGCAAGGAACTAAGTGTTTTGGTCGAATTGGTGGACGAAGAGAGGGAGGGGGATAGTTTCATGGAGGAAGAAGTGATAGAGGAGGATGAAGGAGAGCCCATTGGAATTTCTTTGAATTCAGTGGTGGGAATTACTAACCCAAAAACAATGAAGTTATTGGGGCAAATTGGTGCTAGAGAGTTAGTGGTCATGATCGATCCCGGGGCTACAAACAATTTTATTTCACATCAAGTGGTGCAAGATTTGGAAATTCCTTGTGAGACTTGTGAGAATTTTCGGGTCATGTTGGGAAATGGAGATGAAATTGTAGGTCAAGGTGTGTGTAGGATGGTGGATTTGAGAATACAGGGGCTATCCATAGTTCAAGATTACCTTTCTTTAGAGTTGGGAAGCACGGATGTGATATTGGGAATCCAGTGGTTGGAGACATTGGGGCCGGTTACGACAAATTGGCGAACACAGTCGATGCAATTTATGTGGCAAGGAAAGAGTGTGAAGTTGCAAGGAGACCCGTCTTTGAGAAGATCGAAGATATCCTTAAAAGCTATGCTACGGGTCCTACGAAGAGAGGGAGGAGGCATTTTGGTGGAGTTTAATGGGATTGAGCAGTGTTTAGAGATGGCAAAGATACCACAGGAATTGCAAGGAATTTGTGATGAGTATGGCGACCTCTTTAAATCACAAATTCAGCTTCCACCTTCAAGAGAGCATGATCATTCTATCACCCTCAAAGAGGGTACGGATCCCATTAACGTCCGACCCTATAGATACCCCCATAGTCAGAAAAATGAGATTGAAAGGTTGGTGCAAGAAATGCTCAAAGCGGGAATAATTCAGCCGTCGGTTAGCCCTTTTTCGAGTCCGGTCATCTTAGTAAAGAAAAAGGATGGATCGTGGAGATTTTGCGTTGATTATCGGGCTTTGAACAAGGCTACGGTTCCTGACAAGTACCCGATTCCGATGATTGATGAGTTGTTAGATGAGTTACATGGGGCGACGATCTTTACAAAGTTAGACTTAAAGTCGGGTTACCATCAGATTCGAATGAAGTCGCAAGATGTGCACAAAACAGCTTTTAGGACTCATGAGGGGCACTATGAGTTCTTGGTTATGCCATTCGGCCTAACCAACGCACCGTCCACATTTCAAGCATTAATGCATAAGGTCTTCCGTCCGTTCTTGAGGAAATTTGTTCTAGTATTTTTCGATGATATCCTCATTTATAGTAAGGATCGTAGCGAACACCGGGGTCACGTAGAACAAGTATTTCAATGCCTTCGAAGGCATGACTTAGTGGTGAATGGGGGCAAGTGTGAATTTGGGGTGAGTAGGGTGGCCTACTTGGGACACGTTATCTCGGCAGCCGGTGTTTCCGTGGATGAGGATAAAATTTCAGCCATAGTGTCGTGGCCATCTCCTAGGAATTTGAAGCAATTACGTGGGTTTCTTGGGCTAACGGGTTATTATCGACGATTTGTGAAAGGATATGCTCAATTGACAAGGGTTTTGACAAACCAGCTCAAGAAAGACTCCTTTGGTTGGAATGAGGAAGCCGAACAAGCGTTTCAACACATGAAGGGGGTGATGACAAAGGTGCCGGTGCTTGCTATGCCAAATTTTGAGAAGCTGTTTGTGGTTGAAACCGATGCATCGCAATATGGCTTAGGGGCTGTCCTAATGCAAGAAAGACATCCAATCGCCTTCTTTAGCAAGGTTTTGGGATTACGGGCTCGCAATAAATCCATCTACGAGAAAGAACTCATGGCAATCGTGTTTGCCATCTTGAAATGGAGACACTACCTTCTTGGAAGGCGATTCAAGGTGAAAACGGATCAACGAAGCTTGAAACATTTATTGGAGCAACGAGAAATACATGGTGACTATCAAAAGTGGCTTCTTAAATTGATGGGGTTCGACTTCTCTATAGAGTATAACCCGGGGGTGAATAATTTGGTGGCCGATGCGCTATCAAGAGTCTCGCACAAGGGGATAGAGTTAGGGACATTGATGAGTTCGCAGGGAATTGATTGGAACATGTTACAAAATGAAGTTGATAAGGATATGGCGTTGGTTCGTATCAAGGAGGCCGTGGAAAAAGGGGATCAAGTTCCTACCGGGTTCACTATTGTTGATAAGGCACTATTCTACAAAGGGCGTTATGTGTTGGCAAAGTCTTCTCCCTTCATTCCGGTTTTGTTGAGAGAATATCATGATTCGCCTTTAGGAGGACATGCGGGGGAGTTAAAAACATATTTGCGGTTAGCCGGTGAATGGTTTTGGGAAGGGATGAGAAAGCAAATCATGAGATATGTGCGGGAGTGCCACGTGTGCCAACAAGCCAAGACTTCTACTCTTAGCCCAGCGGGGTTGCTCCAAAATCTGCCGATTCCATCACGGGTATGGGAACATGTGACAATGGATTTTATTGAGGGGTTGCCAAGATCGGAGGGGGTAGATACTATATTGGTGGTCGTAGATCGTTTGACTAAATTCGGACATTTTGTGGCTCTTAAACATCCATTTACGGCGTTCCAAGTAGCGGATAGGTTCATCAAGGAAGTAGTTCGGCTACATGGTTTCCCCACATCCATTGTGTCCGATAGGGATAAGGTGTTTATGAGCATATTTTGGAGGGAGATGTTTAGGCTGCAGCATACTCAACTTCTTAGAAGTACGGCGTACCATCCTCAAACGGATGGGCAATCCGAAGTGGTTAATAAGATGCTTGAGACGTACCTACGATGTTTCGTGAACGGGCAGCCCAAGAAGTGGGCAAAATGGTTACATTGGGCGGAATTCAGTTATAATACATCACCCCATCTATCAATCAAGATGACCCCCTTCCAAGCCTTGTACGGAAGAGTTCCTCCTCATATAGTGCGGGTGGGGCATCAAGATTTGTCCGTAGAATCATTGGACAATCTCTTGCAAGAAAGGGATGCGATGTTAGATGAGCTACAATTTCATATGGCAAAGGCTCAACAACGCATGAAGTTTTATGCCGATAAAACAAGGAGGGCCGTAGAGTTGACCGTGGGTGATTGGGTGTACCTCAAGATGCGACCCTACCGTAGAAAGAGTTTAGCACAGCGGCTTAATGAGAAGTTGGGACCGCGGTTCTATGGACCATACCAAATCAGTCACAAAGTAGGACGGGCTGCCTATAGGTTGGTGCTACCCAAGGATTGCTTATTGCACCCGGTTTTCCACGTCTCACAACTCAAAAAAGCGGAAGGGACTGATTATCCTCCAGCAGCCAGCCCCCCTGTGACAGCAGAATTGGAAATGGATGCTTCACCTTTGGATATTTTGCAAGTGCGACAGCTGCCGGGTAAAAACCGTGAAGTATTGGTTTTATGGGAAGGCCAAGATGAATCTGAAGCGACGTGGGAGAACGCCTCCAAACTCTTAACCACCTTTCCCGATGCTCACCTTGAGGACAAGGTGCTTAATTTGGCCGGGAGTATTGTAACACCCTCAGGGCCACCGATCCTTAAGACATACTTTAGAAGGAATAAGAAGGGAGAGGGAAATAAATAGAACGGGTTATTAATAAAGGCGGGTGGGCTTTTTAATAAGATGTTTAGTTGGTTTTGGGTTTTTGGGCCTTACGTTTATAATTGTAATTCTTGGCTTTTATGTTAGGCTTAGGTGGCATATCTTTGTAGTATAAATAAGGCCATCTTGTAATCATTTTGGATTATCCATTCATTGAATAAGAAAGCAATAAGAAGGGAGTTTCACAAGCTCGAAATTGTGTAGGAGTATCCAAGGCACTCGAAGCTTTGGGAATTGTTTCTTTGTATTTCTTATATGTTCTTGTTCTGTTTTTGGAGTTTCATATTCTGTCTTGAGTAATAACAATTGAAGAGGGTAGGGTGTGTCTACCCTAAAGTAGTCCAAGAGGTTTATAAATGATACTTTCTTGTGAGTTGTGACCCTGGACATGCTATTGACTTGTAATACTGTGAAAGTTTGAGTATCAATCATGCTCCATCTGCCATGAAATTTGATGTAGAAGTTTATGGGAAGTGGGGAGTTAAGAAAAGGCATGGAACCTTAGTAAGTTTGGATGGATATAGATACTTTTAGTCTAGCTTGTTCTAGGTAAGCTAAAACGCTCTAGAAATGCATTTTATATACTAGATGGGTCTAGGTTGTTCTAGAATGGTTTAGCTAACTCTTGTATATTCTTACCTAATGTCATGTTTGGGAATGATGATTTCATTTGGAAATTTGGAATTGGCTCAATTATTGTTTGGGAAATCAAAATTTTTCAAATTTGGATTTGGATCATATTTCACCATTGTTTTTAGAGTGGTTAAAGTTGAGAATTTGAGAATGACTAACCTAACCTTGTCATTCTCAAATTTTTTTATTTATGATTTCATAATTAAAATCTATAATTTGAAGTGAAATACTTGTTTCCAAACACTACATAAAGGAATTTGTGCAAACAAACTTGAATAGAGTGGAGTTGAATGAATGCAACGAAAATTCTTCTAAACACTTGTGTTCTGTCTTCTTTTAAAGTAGACCTTCTCGCCAACTCTTGGGTTGGAATGTGTGAGCAACCTAAGCAGTAGGATGATACCTAATTATTGCATGCATCGTAAGCTAACAAAGTAGCTTGGTGCACAAATCTGGATTCATTGATGGATGTATAGCAAGGGGACTAGCATAGAGGGCTAATAATGCATCTAAAACTTAGACGTGCTAGCAATTCATTGAGTTCAGCACTAGTTAAGCGCTAAGCAAGGGAATAATTGGGACTCTATAGAGAAGTGAGGTTTGTTGAGTTGCTTGTGTGGGTGTGACTACCTTTGTAGAGCAAGCTAAAGGGTCTGCATTCCGCAAGAACTAACAGAACCAATTAAATGACTTTTCTAATGGCTGCATTCTTTTGGTCTTCAGACATGACCAAACCAATGTAACAAGTTTTTTCTCAGTTTGCCATCAATATCTGCGACTCCAAGACTTAATTTTATTATATGAGACGAATTAGCCGCATGTGTAATTCAAAGGAAACTTGCTTCTCGTGAAGTTATATTTCTTGGATTGTATTGTTAAAATCACCTTTTAAAATTGTCAGTCAGAAGGTATATTATATGCTCTATTCAGTTAAAAAACAACTTATAAGTATTTCAAATAAATATAAAAGAAAAACAATTAATTCCATTGTATGTATGAAAATAGACTCCTTGCTTGGTCACCAAATTGAATAACATCGTGAAGATATGTGTGCAACACTTAAGTCGCTCAAAAACCTAATAAGTTGTAGGCATATGAATATTTTCTGTTTGTGATACTTTCCCCTCAATGTTAGGAAATTTTAGTGAAAGTCAGAACGAGATTTAAACAACAATTCTAAGTTATCTATTATAAAGTGAATATAATAAATCATTTTGCATTAAGAAAGCTAATAAAATCAGATACTACATAAAAAGTTTACAAAATTCTTAATATGTTTTTAGTGTTGAGAAAATAGAACAAGAAGAATTCAGAATTACTTATGCGTCAAATGTGTATCACAACTTAATATAATGTCCTCTCTTTATATATAGGAATGTTTTCATTCTTTAATTTCATGTTTAATAACCTTTGAAAATATATTTCCAGTTAAGATTGAATGAATACATACGTAACAACTTATTCATCCACAAAACAAAGTTTTCATTCACAAAAATATGTGTCTACTACAAATGTTTGCTTGAATAACGCCTATAGTGCTCGAATGAGAAAATGCCAAAATGATCGAACATAAGCTACATGAATTTTCTTCCTTGTAAAAACCAAAATGCTCTAACGACGAAATAAATTCTCGAAAGAGCAGCAAGTGTGAGATTGGTTCACTTCATTCGTTTCATTCCTAATTTGTATTTAAAACAATTAAACTTAAGCTTTAATACTTGTTTGGTCCCACTGTATTCATAACACAAGTGATATGTCTTACCTTAAGCTTTGATACTTGTTTGGTTCTACTATATTCATGGTACCAGTGATAAACTTAAGCTTTATCAAACATTGATAACATTGTTTTGGCGCTTGCTTCGAGTCACAATCTAATAATTCATAAGATGGAAGAGAAATCAACCTTTTTAAATGGAAAACTAAATGAAGAATTTCCCGATGTAAACAATAGTTCTATTTGTCCCTTGCCATGTACTTTGATTAAAGAGTAATCTTCCAAGAAATGTGACCATCGTGCACAGTATTCATATTAGATCTAAAGAAGAAAAATTCAAACAGGGATTTTTATCAAAATTTGTAAAATTACCTTTAGTTGGAGAATTTTTGCTTGATGAAGTAGAACCTTATGCCTTCGAGTTCTTTTGTTTGTTCTTGAACACATAGTATCGTAGAGTCACTTAATGTTTTTGGAACGCCCTTGAAAGCTTGAGGTTTCTTCCTCCTACATGTTTGTTTGGTTCATTTATTTAAAGCACTTGAAAATTGAGTTTTAATACTTTTTTTGTCTTACTATACAAGGGATATGTACTAATTTGCTCAAAATTTTCCAAGAACTAGAACAATTGTGATAAAGCATATAGAATAAAGAAGAATGAGTCATTTGACAAAGTGATTTGTTCTTAAAGTCTTCTTAAAAGCATCATTTGGCATCATTGCCTGAACGCTTTTTTAAAAATGAAGACCTTTTGTAACTGTAAGTTCATGTTCATAATTGAGTGCTGTTATTGATCAAGGGGTGTTTTTAATCTTCAGGGGCTTAGCTTTTCTATTGGCTAATGTTTTCTTTCCTGCTTTTTTATGTGTTATCTTCTTTGATGTTAATGTGTAATTGTAGATAATTTACATCTTCAATATTTACGGCCATGACAAGTGAATCGCGTTTTATCAGTCTGTATAATCATGTGCTTTTATACGTTTCAAATGGAATGTGCAGGGTGAACTTTCAGTTGGAACTGTGGTTTCTTTCATTGGATACACCTTTACTCTTACATTTGCTGTGAGTATTTTATTCCTGTAAATAACTGAGTTTATATGCCAGATTCACTTCATTTTATTTTTTGCCAATTTCGAATTTTATGATATGCAGGTTCAAGGCCTGGTTTATACTTTTGGAGATCTTCGTGGAGCTTTTGCTGCTGTTGAAAGAATTAATTCAATTCTTTCTGGCGCAAAAATTGATGAGGCTCTTGCTTATGGTTTAGAACGACAAATTAACTCAAAAAATGTCGAGGATGAAAAGTTTAAATTATTTGCGGTCAATGGATTTGATGAGGGGCAAAAATCTGATCATGTGCGTTACATGTCAGCCTTGGGCTCACCCAGTAATCTGTTTAACATAGTGCGGTCTGGTGACATTAATCTTGAAGGTAATTCAAATGTGGAATTCTGCACATGTCAACTTAATTATATACTTGATATATACTCTTCCATTCCTGTTTACACAATAAAAATTTGTTTCTTTGAACTAATTAAGTATTCAACCTGCCCTACCTCGCTCACACCCCCCCCCCCCCCCCCCCCCCCCCCCACACACACACACCAATCTGTGACAGTCCCTACTCTTTGAATTGAGTAAACACTGCCAAAACAGAATGTGTTTTCCAAGTATTGCAAAAGAAAGAACAAAGTAAATGGCAAGGCTTCGAGTGCTTGCAACTCCCACACAAATTTCGAGCTTGTGAAACTCCCTCCTTATTTCTTCTTATTCAATTCTTGGATAAAAACCAAATGAACACAAGGTGGTCTTATATATACTATTATGTAATGCCACCCACTACAAAATATAAAGGCTAACGGCTACTATTAATAAAGCCTAATGCCAACTAAGCCATTCTAAAAAATAAAAGAAATAAACCCCCGAGAGTTTATTAATACATTCTAATTATTTTTCCCGTCCCCCTTATTTCTCCTAACATATGTCTTGAGTACCGGTGGAACCGAAGGTGTTACAATACTCCCGGCCAATTTAAGCACCTTGTCCTCAAGGTGGGTAAAATGTAACTCGGACCCCAATGGTTGCTTCCACCCTCGAGCCATCAACAGTTAGAGCACTTATAAACTCGAACAAGTACGTGAGTGTATCTTTAAGATTGAATATTATGTAGAGGTGAATTGTGAGTGGGTTGACAAGAAATGGACTAAAATTATTTTTAACTGGGTTGAAAGTTTGTAACATCCTTGGACTGAAGATTTGGGTTACTTTCCAAACGAAGATAAGGAAATCAGCAGAGGCCCCGTTCTCTTCAAGTGTGGTGATGTTATCAGTGATATCATCAATATGTTCAACATAGAACCCTAGGTGAATTCCCCTTCCCTGCTTCTTATCTCTCTTTCCCCCTTCAATTTCAAAAACTTTAAGAATGTCTGCCCTATACCTCGATTTTCCGGTGAGCCACCCTAACGCTCCAATCTTCTTTGTCGTCTTCAAATTTCCGGCAAAACACCCGAACTCCACCTTGGCGGCCGACAACCCAAATTCCGATGGTCCTTTTGTTGTTTCAGCCGCCATTGCTTCTCTATGACCGAGCAAATATGACTTTATTTCCTCTTGTTTTTCCGATCGATCCCCCTGGATTTCTCCATGATCAATTACTTCTCCGGCAGCCATTATCCTTTTTCCCGCGACCCTAACCACTGCCTCAGTCGAACCCTTCGCCTCTGACTTCTCTCGGGTTCGGTTCCACCGACCCGGTCCTCCCCCAGGACCACCATCACGATTATCACAAAAATCATCTTCTTTCTTACGTTTCTTCCCCGATATGAAATTCCACTTCTTGCTTCTTTCTTGAACCTTCATTCTTATACTGTTTCTCCTCAAAGTTCTTTTTGTTCCCTTTATTTGCCTTTCGATTCTGGCCTTCTTTTTCATTTTTTTAATTTGATTTTCTTTCAAATACCTTTTGATTGTCTTACTATTTCTCATTTCTGGATGCTTCTTTTCCATGGTCTCTTGTTTTTTTATCCGTTCTTTTTCCTTCCATTGAAATCCCAATTTCTTCATCTTTATTTGCACACTTCTTTTTCTGTCTTTTCCCAAATTCACCTTGTTTCTCTTGCTTTTCTTCCTGTCTCTTTCACTATTTCTATGTGAACGATTCTTATCTACTATACTCACCTTTATTTCTTCTTTTTCCTCCTCCATATTTGGATACTCCTCTTTGCCTTTCAAATTCTCTTCAAGAACCTTTATTGGTTCCCCACATATTTCCTTAATCTCTTCTTTGAACTTCAAATCTGTTTTGCTGGCAATATCTTCTTGATTCTTCAGTTTTTGATCTATTAGTTGATCCTCACATATATTTGGCTCTCTTACTTTTTGTCCCATATTCTCAACTTTTACACTCTCTTCATGAACATCTTCCTTCCTTTCCTTATGAAATACAAATGCCATTAACTCATCTTTCCTATCTTGATGTAAGATGAGCAGTGAGTATCCTTTGTGACTATGTTTAGAATCATTATATTCATCACAAATGCCACAAATCCCTTTTCCAAACTTCTCATAAATTTCGTGGGTTGGTGCGAGTTTGAAAGATTGAATGATACCATTTTGGACAGCCTTTTGTAGCATGTATAAAGGAGAAATTTCAGGTCCAAAACCTTCAAGAAACTCATCAAGATCATCTCCAATCCTATTTCTTTCCTTTTGACAACTCCCACGGCCATGCCCACACCTATCTTCCCTCCCACTTCTATAAACCCATTCAAGATTCGTTTCTTCCCTTTCTTGATTTCGATCTTGGGTTTGTTTATGAATTCCTTCCGATTTTGACCACATCTCCATCAATCTTGCAAGTCCCCCCTTCAATTCCGCCAATGTTTCATCAGTTCTTGCAAATCGTTCATCCATTTTTGCCAACCTCTCTTCCACTAACAGCCTGTTTTCTTGCCCAAAATCCTCCATTACCGCCTGAAAAATTCTGATCTCCCAAACTACTACAATCGATTCCGCTCTGATACCCTTGTGACAGTCCCTACTCTTTGAATTGAGTAAACACTGCCAAAACAGAATGTGTTTTCCAAGTATTGCAGAAGAAAGAACAAAGTAAATGGCAAGGCTTCGAGTGCTTGCAACTCCCACACAAATTTCGAGCTTGTGAAACTCCCTCCTTATTTCTTCTTATTCAATTCTTGGATAAAAACCAAATGAACACAAGGTGGTCTTATATATACTATTATGTAATGCCACCCACTACAAAATATAAAGGCTAACGGCTACTATTAATAAAGCCTAATGCCAACTAAGCCATTCTAAAAAATAAAAGAAATAAACCCCCGAGAGTTTATTAATACATTCTAATTATTTTTCCCGTCCCCCTTATTTCTCCTAACATATGTCTTGAGTACCGGTGGAACCGAAGGTGTTACACAATCACGCTCACAATCACAAATCAAGAAGGAAATAATGAAGTGCTAAATTTAATTTGCAGTGCTCAATTACTAGTTCACGAGTAACATTTCAAGTAAACCAGTCCAAAGCTGTAGAAATGGAAAGAGAAAGATATTATAATTTTACTTTTATGCACCCCATTTTTTCTGTGTTTGTCTTCTAGATGCACCTTATTAGCTTTATTTTTTGTTGTATCCTATCAATATGGAGTCAACTACATAAATCAAAATAAATCAACATCAAAGATTGTAGATAATAAGTTATTACTTTATTTGGCCCTATCTATTACCATCTCTAAAGGTAAGAGATACAAAAAATTTAAGAATTTATTGGAGACTATCAATTTAATTGAAAATTCTCCAGTATAACCAAGGTCTTAACCACTTCTTGATCCTGGGTGTAGCAGTTGTAGAATCACTCATTAATCACATAATGACATAATATCCTACCTACTATCCCTGAGGGTTTTTCGAATTTATTACACGTGATCTATATAACAAAAGTAGTTTAATATCTCCTGAGTCTTCATTTCTGAGGACCAGTTAACCCCAAAACTCCAAAGAGATATTCTTGCCTATCTTAATGTTAGTTTCTACTTTCTAGCATACTGTAACTATGTAAGCTGATTTATCTTGCTTTTCTACTGTTACACCATATGGCCTGAATGTTACTTGCAAAACTTTAGGGGAAATTTGCTTTTTCATAGTCAGAAAACATTTTCTGGGATCAGCTAGATTAACTTTTGTCTGGAATACAGTACAGAACATGCTACCCTTTATTTTCCTTAACAACCCCTTAAGCGATCAATAAAATTTCTCTTAATTCTTATCAACTAAACCTGGTTCTTGTTCTCTCACAATATCTATACAAATAGCGTTGTGATGAGTTCACAGTATCCTACTTGCTGTCGAAAACACAAAATATAGACAAAAGTTTTCTAGACAAGATTACATGGTTGAACAGCTCAAAAGAAAATTATGAGCTGTCCCTGCTTAAGTTGTTGAAATTGCAAGACCATGTAGGAGGTCAGAATCATAAATATTTTTCTTTAATGAGTAATGTGCCTTTGAGATATGAGTGTACTAGTTTCCTGCGCAACAAAACTTTAAGTAATTTTGTGGTCAAGAGCTTTGACTCATTTTCATTCCCTTACGTGTTTTTTTTTGAATTTGAACATTTATCATATGACAACTTTGGGCGAGTAAAAGTTACGCATTCTTTTCCATGTTTTTTTTACTTTTATCAGTATTTTTCTCTACCGCCTCAACAATGGCTCATTTTTCTGCTTTTTTGTCGGTATTTTCCATGTTTGGAGAAGAGGCTAGTAGCGATACTCTGTCGAGTGTACTTTTAGAATGTGAATGACTGACCTACTACTTCATAACAAACATGAACAAGCAGACCTGGACATTGGTTGCTGTGAGACTGTTAATCTAACTCATTGGCTAGAAAAGCTGAAGATGTTTAATTAATTTCTTTTAATAAGCAGACCTGACATTTGTTAGAGGTCTTTTTTGTGATTTAGAATGCTAGTTTGTTTTAACATTGCAACTCATATCACTGCAGATGTGCATTTTTCTTATCCATTGAGGCCTGATGTTGAGGTCCTTAAAGGTCTTAACCTTACGTTGAAAAGTGGCACTGTAACTGCTCTTGTGGGATCAAGTGGCGCAGGGAAAAGTACTATTGTGCAATTGTTGGCACGATTTTATGAGGTTCAGTTTTGTCTACCTCGTCCATGTTTTCCTTTCTGTCATGGTAAACTATGGTTATTTTTATCAGACATGAGTCACATGACAAGTCATATTAACATACCTTGCAGCCTACCAGCGGTCGTATAACTGTTTCTGGAGAAGATGTTAGGACGTTCGATAAAAGTGAATGGGCTCGTGTTGTCTCGATAGTGAATCAAGTATGTTTTCAGCATTCAGACTCAGATATCATATGATCTATTTTTTGTGTAATTGAAAGTGGATAGCTTATGGTCACTGTGACTGTCGAGAGTGGAACTGAAAACTTGAGTTTACCTGAGCCCATTTGAATCTAATTATTGGAGTTGGATTGGGTCTGGTCACATTGACCTCAAAATCAACCTGTCAAGTCTAGTAGAAATCAATACAATTGATTGCATCAAAATTTTGACAACTTTATATCTTATACGACCTAACTATTCTATAGCCAGTCATGAAAATTATACTTCATAAAAAGCTGCTTTAGATTTTCGGCTGAGTGCAGGATTTAATTTTTTTTTAAATGTTTCTTTTTTTTTTTTTGCAAAAATAAGAACTTTCCTATCCTGTAATTCCCAAAACCTTTGCTCATCTTCTGTAAATGCGACTTATCAAAGCTGATGATACAAGATACCTGTTAGCATTATATTTTCAGGATTCTAAAGTAAACTGCTCGAGGTGTTCAGGCCACTGAGATGTTTCTCTGTACTACTGAACTTGGATGATAAGTTTAAAATATGCTATGTCATATTGGTGACAACTTTCCATAGACTACTAACTTCAATGATGGATTACAAGGAGTGAGCCTGTGATTGACCTGTTAAGTACCAAGGCCAGAACATAGAGTGAGAGGGTGTTCATACTTGCTCAACTGAATTTTCACCATCAATAAGATGTTTTCCTTTGCCGTTTGCTAGAGTCAAAATTATGGCTCATTGGCAACGGAAATTTAAAACACTAGTACTACTTAAATTGACTTTTTTGAAAAAAAAAATGGAGATTGGCTTCACGTGACCCAAATGATGTCTAAATTGTCAAAATAACATGTTAGATTTTTTGGATTGGTTTAGCAAGCATGCTTCATGAGGTTACATTTGGCAATGAATGAGCAATGCCGCCTCTTTTTGCTTAATTTCAGACTCTTTAATGTTCATTTCATTGTGCAGGATCCAGTACTTTTCTCCATGTCTGTTGCAGAGAATATTGCATATGGTCTACCTGATTCTGATGTGTCTAAGGATGATATAGTTAAAGCAGCTAAAGCAGCTAATGCACATGAATTTATCATATCACTTCCACAGGTTTGTCTTCTATAGAACAGGTAAATTTATTCTTATCAAAACTTCCCTTGCTCATTCTCTTATGTTTAAAGGGTTATGACACATTAGTTGGTGAGCGTGGAGGTCTGCTGAGTGGGGGACAAAGACAGGTATACCATCCATTTGTATTGAATTGAATTTGGGATGGCCCGTGAGTACATGCTACATATATGTTGATTCTCAAATTTTCCCTGCAGAGAGTTGCTATTGCGAGAGCACTTCTAAAAAATGCTCCAATTTTGATTCTTGATGAGGTATACATCAGCCACTAAAGTTTCTATTGCCTTTCTTGAGTATGTTGATATATTGTGTTGGCCTTTCTGTTTAGTTAGCACTCAGTCTCACTGAATGAGAGAACTAAAGTCACATTTACTTGCTAATCTGCGTTTCGTAGAGGATAAGCTTTCACTTTTCAGGGCAATGACTCTAATTACATGCCTATGACATACTTCAATGCCCTCTTTTGGTGATCTGCAGTTTGATGATTTCCAAGGATTCCAACCTTTTTAGTCCCTTATGGAAACTTGTGGTTTATGTTGTGCTGGACAAATATTCTTGGCCTCTTGTTAGTTGTTGCCAATTCATCTGTTTTTTCCTGTATAGAATATGTAGATGATGCAACATGCAACCCTTAGTTTTGCATTTGGTTTAACATTTAGTTCACAAGAGCGCTGCAAGTTACTTGACTGCTTTTAGGAGTTTGGTGTTTGAGTGTAAGACACACTATATTACATCCAAAAAATGTTTTTGGTCTATTTAAGTGACGAACATGTTGTGTAGACTCCTGACATGTGGGTAGAGTGGAGTGTGAATTGTCAGACCATTAGTGCTATAAAGTATACTCTTGTTTAGGTTGGTTGAGCATTCAACAATCGTGGACCCATAGGTGCCAGAAGTTTTTTGTTTTGGGAAAAGCGATAATAATCAATTGTTGAAAAATATCACAAAATAATTACAGCAGAAATTATATATTTCTGACTTTTGTATAATAGCAAATGGTGGCAATTATTCTCTAGAGAGACTAGAGGAGAATATATTGAAAATAAACTTCCTTGATATTTGTTTTGAGTAAAAGTTTACGTCATCTATGTAACTTGTAGCTTACTAAAAGATGGGTGATTAACAAGATAAATCATCGCCCAAAAAACATTGACTCACAGTTTCTTTGCTAATTAGAACTCCGTATCTTTCTCTTCGATCTTCATCATTATCATTATCATGCCGTGCACCTTTTTTCTTTTCACTGCCTTTTTTCTCTTGATCATTTGTTCCTATCCTTCAAAGCTGAGGAACTTGCTGCTCTCTGAAATCTTCCCCGACATTTGGGAAAGATCTTGAAAGACCTGCTATCTTTCTACACACATCAAACATTCCAGTTGTTGGCTTCTTAGTCATCAATTCGGCACAATTTTTGAGAGTATGGATCTTTTCTTATTGCTACTTCTTTGAGTTTAGAGCATGTGTTTGCCCATGGTAATTTAAATTATACATGTTTCTACCTAGTGAGCATGGAATGTGGGATCCTTTTCAAGGTGTAGACCAAACGTGGGATGTAGATTTCTTTGTTTAGGTCAATAGATATTTGACTATAACATAATATAGTTTTCTTGTTTGACAAAAAAGTCTCATTGGAGGTTCTTCATCCAAAAGAACTCTTTACAAGCTTCAATTGCAGCAATATACTCTGCTTCAATTGTGCATAGTGCAATACATTTCTGAAGTCTTGACTGCCATAAAACAGCTCCCTTTTAAAAGTCATCAGTGTAACCTGAGACCGACTTGTGCAAGTCAACATCAACATTGTTTGTTTGAGCAAGTTACTCTATGTGTGAATAAATCAAACTTATGATTAAGACAAGATGAGGGGAGTAACACTAAGTGTAGAATGAAACAATAACGAAAGGAAAAAATTAAGTATACATAATTAGGAAAGAAAATATTCGTCATTTATTATTTTCCTTTGTTACCCATTCCTTGAATTTCTATAGGTTTGCTTTTGTATATATGTTGTAAACTTATTCATGTGAGACATGAAACATTAAGGAAGAAATTTTCATAAATCTCCAGTGTTTTAAAGAGGATTTCATCCTATTTTACTTGCACAAGAAAAGTAATACTGCATATTATTATTGCCTTCATTAATATGTTGTAGTAAACCAAGCCTAATTCTGCTGATTTTGTGCACTGCAGGCTACAAGTGCCTTAGATACAGTTAGTGAGCGTCTGGTCCAGGGTGCTTTGAACCATCTTATGAAAGGAAGAACAACATTGGTAATAGCTCACCGATTAAGCACAGTCCAGAATGCCCATCGTATTGCGCTTTGTTCTGATGGCCGGATCGCAGAGCTTGGCACCCATTTTGAATTGTTGTCAAGAGATGGCGAATATGCTTCACTTGTTGGAACTCAAAGGCTTGCTTTTGAGTGACTTTTGGCTTTGAAAATATTGTATTATTAGATAGTGCCCGTACGATGCACGACTTTATCAAATTTTCTGACTTATTTGTATAAGTTAAGAAATTAAAATTCTTAAAATAAATTGTACATTATAGTTATAATTCGTTTCACTTTGAACAGTTGCATACGTTATGTACATTATATTATATTTTACATTGTGCGCAATATAATTATATTTATACTTTTATTTTTTTATTTTAAATAAAAGAACAAACGGGTCGTACGCTCAGTACAATACGAAATTATGAGCTTTTTTGATAAAAAATAACATACAAGTTTTTGCCGACAAAAATAACAATTACACTGATTTGTAGAAGTATTAAATATTCTTATTATTATTATTATTATTATTATTATTATTATTAATTAACACACTTTAAAGTCAATATAAATACATAGAAATATGTAAAATTATTTTTTTTATCATAGTAACATAAGTGACTTACATAAAGATAGTCACAACTTATATCATATTAGATTTAATCATTGCTTCTAAATAACAAAGAGTATAAATAATAAAATAAATATAATAAAACTATATTATGTTTTAATCATATCAAAATATCCAATACATTAAATAATAGTTATAAAAGTATTATTGAAATTGGAGCAATATCTCCGTTCCAGAGGGTACATTGCATTACAATTATTAGGAAAAAGACTTAGACATTTCAATTTATAGTTATAGTTATAGAAGTATTATTGAAATTGGAGCAATGTATAAAGGTTGTTAGTATGAAATTTTATGCAAATATATATGATTAATTGAGAGGATAACCTAAGCAGTATGCCACTAATGTGTTTTTTTCTTTTTGTGCTGTTGAAGCTTAATGTCGTGCTGATATATGTTGATGAAAATGGGCTGGATATTGCCACTGATGTTTTTTGTGCTGCTACTACTACATTGCTATTGAGTCTCTGATCTAGCATGTGTTGTTGAATGGCTAAATCCTCTTCTGTTGATTTACATCGACTACCAAGTATTCTGGCATATCCAAGTTCCTAAGTTCCTTACGGCCTCTTTGGTTAGTGGTACTAAATGGTGGTAATAGGAATGAATTAGAGTAAAATTTCATCAAAAATTTCATTTCATTCCCATGTTAATGAAACTTTGATCACAAATAAGCTTTTTTACTTACAAATTTCCATTACCACCTAATACTAACTCACCCAATAGTAATGCTTGGAATGAATTTTATGAAGAAAATGAGATGATTGGAGTTGGAGACGTATGATCATCAAGGTAGCAAAAAGATTTTTCAACTAAAATTGCACTAGTCTTTCATTGCCATTACCACCGTTTATTACTACGTACCAAACGGGCCATTAGTACTTCTTACTGTCATCCAAGTCATTTTTGATCTCCCTCTTCTTTAATTTCTCATACTTCCTTGATCTTGTAGGTGACACCAAACCTATAAGGGAATCTCGTCGCAAATACTGCTGCTGGTATAGCTGGTGGTACTGGAGTAATGCCTAGAGGTAACTTCTCATTGCTACATCTTTTCATTAATGACATAGCATTAGGTGCCGCATTGTTGAGGCTCTGACCAGCTGTTCGAAATTCTCCTATTTATTTTATGGATATATCTTATGGGGCAGTCAGCTGGTGCACACATATCTGCTTGCACTCTTATTGAACAAGCTATCAAAGAGGCTGGTGGTAAGGGAGAAAGTGTTTCTTGAAGCGTCTCGCAAATTAAAGCATATTTTGGATTATCAGTATTTCAGGCAAGCCTAATTACTGATGTGGTCGAGCGACCATCAGCTACGGTCGAGCCAGCATGCTCGAGTGGGTCGAGTGGCCACCAAACAGCTTCTGATCTACTATAAAACAACTACTGTTTTATTCTTTGTACCCAATACAAGGTCCACCATATGCCCACTTATACCAAGCTCAAATATTCTTCAACATCAAGACACACATAATGAGATTATGAGTCACATATCTAACATCCCAAATGATTGCTCCCCTCCCATAATACTAAGCTCAGAGCCTCAGACATTCTATAAGCTCCACGGAAGTAGCAACGTAACAAGTGTTTGTTATATTAATAGAAAGTGTTTGTTATATGATGTAAATCAACAATTGATTTCCTGACATTAAATGTGAAGATGACTAAAGAGAAGTAATCCTCTTTTCAAATTGGTGCACTCAGCACAGAGATATGATAAAAATAAAGGGAATTGCCATTGTAATACAATCCTTGCATAACTGATTCCATTCAAATTCAGCATTGATCACTGATTGTATCAAATTTATTTATTTCTGCTTGCAGTGAACTAACAGGACAATAAGTGATACCCCTTAGTCTTAATGTAAATGTCATTGCTAAATAAAATGCCAAAATAGACTAAAAAAATGAAAGAAAAAATGAAAAACAAGTGCTTATAGGTGGAACTTCAGGGCTAAGGGTCGTCGATTGAATGTTGCATGCACACTCAGTTTATTAGTCTCGAACTAATCTGCTTTCTGTGTAAATTAACATTAGCTGGAATGTACCGTTCTTGCATCCAACTTTTTCCGTTTTCTCAATTTCTCAGCTTCCCTAGCTATCTGAATACCCGAAGGAAAAAACATTTGACACTCTTCCTTGCAAATAAAGTGGGGAAGCAATCCTACGGGTACTATCAATGCAAGTACCAAATGTAAATAAAAGCTAATGAACCACAAAAAAGATGCAGTAAGAGATGTTCAAGCAAGAAAATAACTAACTAACAATATGTACCAATCCGTATTAGTGCCGCAGTCATTTTTCCATCACATATGGGCAAAAGATCAATATCATACATAAAGATAAAGAAGCAGACTTTCAATCCCGAAAACCAATTTAAGAATACTTACTGCTTCACCTATAGCTATGTGATTTGCAGCATTAAGTAAACAAAAGTTACTTATGGCGCAAGCAGTAGAGATTGAATACTTCGGCCCAATCCATCCCTGTGGCTGAAAGGAGAAAATTTGTAATCTTGTTGATAATATTGCAGAACCTTTTATGCAGAAGTAACAAACAACTGACTAAGTCCATTGCTAGCATTGCAGACCTCATATTTGCGGTTACAAACGGCACACAAGAAAATTTTCTTAAGCACATACAAATTTGACGATGCCTTTATCAACATTTCCACCGATAACAACAAGAAAATTTACAAAGTCATTTACCTCTCAAGAGTGAAGAAACCGAAAAAAAAGGTCAATTAACTTAGAGGAAGCTGTGATACTCATGATGCCTTATTTTCAAAATCGCGTAGTTTACCCATTAAAGTTAACATGTCCTTTTATTTCTGCTCTATAAAAATACACAAGGCTATGTCTCATTGTAAAATATTAATGGAAGCTACCCATGTATGAACTGCTAAGTTAGTTTGAATCTCCATAGCACAATCTTAGTTATGCTTCTTAAATACAACTAAGACATTGAAGCGGAGTATTATGGAATGATGACACTTTTAACAGCCTTATCAGAAGATAATCAGAGGTTAAGGAAGAGAAATTTCATTCTTTTATCTTAGTTTAACCACATGAAAACCCTTTACAATGACATTATCTATTTCATTCAGAATCATGTCAAACCAGCAAGTCCTAATGGTAATAATGATCAAAATCGCCCTCCTAACTTTAATCCAATGGTTGTTACTCCTACTAAGCTTTTTGAATTGGATGATCAAGATCATCTCGAAACCTCCGCTGCACACACCTAAACCAATGCTTGGATCTTTTGGTGACATGCAGTGCTGTGTGACAATGGCACATTATACTAATCACAAGCTATTGCATATTTTCATATCGAAATCTTAGGTGTCTGGCCATACTTCTTGAGGTACTCAAGTATAATATTTTCATAAACTTGCTTTTGTATGAATGTTGGGAATGCTAGTTGATCCAGATAGGTACTCAATATTGGTTGTGTCCATATATTGCATTCAGATTAAGGATAGCAAGTGGCACTGAAGTCAGTGATTTCTTTTAAAGAGGTCTTAGTTTACTGTAGTATAGTAAAATTCTGAAGACTTCTTATTGATAAGGTAGTAGAAATTTCTGAAGTTCGTATTTTCTGCGACTGTACATGGATCATGGTACGAGCAGCTGCTGAAGAATATGTAATAATTGGGTAAATGTAGCAGGGAGTGGGATACAAAATAGCAGAATAACGAGACTGATTTTCAGCAGATAAAAAGTGCAGTTGCAAACCAGAAGAGACATCGTATCCATGCTCTCGCAGCAGCTGAAATGCCATCATGGTGGTAACAACATCGGAGAATGTTTCATCATAGCCTTCTTTCCACTGTCTGCTCTTTAACATTAACATCATAGTAGCCTTCAAATGAGTGTTATTTCATCCATTTAGTGTGATTTTTGTGTTTGTCGGGTTTGGTATTGGGATCACGATTGTTTGATGAATATCTGATTCTTCCAGGTCAAGAGTAATGGAGAGAGCTTAAGCGAAGTTAACAAGAAACAAGAAAGGTAAGGACTTGCATCCAATTACTATATTAACAACTTCTTTGTGAGCTACATTTGTACCTCTAATTACACAATGAAGCAAAATAATTTACAACGTCGACTTTAGCTTAATATCGCTAACATCGGATACATAGTAAATAGTTCCGCTTCAAATTGATTTTTTAAGGAAAATAAGATATCTTGAGGGAGCGCCAACTAGTTTCCTAAAAGAAATGCAAAAAATAAAGTCAATATAAAAATGATAAATTAATAATAAAGATGATTAATGGAAAAAAAAGGGAGAAAATGGACTGGAACCTTAACGTACAGTTTGTGGAAGTTCAACCCCTCATCAGTTTTATTGGTGGGGTTAACACAAGCCCCTTGCACTTTCACAATCATAGAAACAAGGATAAAGTGGTAGTTGTAATGGGTGCAACAGAGACAGGGAAAGAAATTTCAAGCTGAAATAATGAATTCAGATAAAATTCAAGTGTATAGTGCAGCCTATTTCTGTTGATTATAGTGCAGCCCATTTCTGTTATGATGCCTTGCTTGCAATTGACTCCATCATTGAACAAAAAAGCTCCCTATCATAGCAGGCGGATCCATATTTTGCATCAAGGTACGAGTGTTGCTTCTTCTGGGTTGATGTAGCCGCACGCATCTACCAACGCTTTGTATCAGAACAAGTAGATCGAATGGTGCAAGCTGGATTGGTAAACGAGGTACGAGGGATATTCGACTCCAATGCCAATTACACTCAAACTCAGGGGAATATGGCGAGCAATTGCTGTTTCTGAAATGGACAGCTTCCTCCGGGGTGAAAGCAATGCTGATCCTGAAACCTTGCAAACTCTTCGTCAAATTGCCTTAGATGATATCAAAATAAATACACGTAACCTGGTTTATTGCCAGATGCAAAAGATCCGTGACTTGCAAGATAATTGGGGATGGAACTTGCATCATATTCGAGCAACAGAACCATTTGTGAAGCAGGGAAAAGATTCTCATAAAGCATGGGAAAGACTTGTTGTACGTCCGAGTGTTAGAATTGTAACTGAATTTTATCCCACAATCACCAAGCAAACGGTCATTACAAGGACAGTACACCAGTGCCTGCTATGCACTATAATGCAAATACCAGCCACATCACTGTATCACAACCGCATTATAAAGATTATTTAAGTTACTGCAACGGCAATTACCCAAAACTATCAGTTTAACATATCATTACAACTATCACGACCACAATTCAGGATTTTGCACTATAATTGCTAAAATTCACTAGACAAGTCCAAGGTCATAGTCATACATATACAGAACTATAACCATTCCTTTTTGTGTGCATCTTCTGCCTTGAAGAGAGCAAAAACTAAACCGTATAAGAATCTTAAACCAACAAGGAAAACAAAAGAATAAATTGCCAGGAAATGTAGCTATTTGGCTGGTTATAGCAATTATTGTTGGGATCGGTTAGAAATCAGAGTCTATGCGGCAGCAACGGCGCAGGCATGCATGACCTTAAATTTAAAAAGTGCGCCTTGTGCGCCTCGAGCTCAGGCTCGGCCGCCTTGCGTTTTGCGCCTAGGCTTTAAGGGCCTTTAGCCCCTCGATGCGCCTCATACATATAAAGGTTTTCGCGTGCAAGTAAAAAACGAACAAGTAGAGGCTTTAATTATCAGTGTAAGTTTTTAGTTTTTTTTAGTTTATTATGGTGGTAATAAATGAGTAAATTATACATTGAAATTTTATTTACGTTTTTCATTTGAAATAATTAGCTCCAAGTTGTGAGAGAGACTTGTACATCATAAGTCATGAAGTCATTTAAGACTAGAGACATCATCTAGAGAAAGCTTGTGCATAGTCATTGGTCAATAAAGAAATATTTTAATTAAGTCATCTTTGATTAATCAACCACAAGTTTCCACTATTGACCAAGTCTTAGTTTACAAAAATAGTTGAGGGAAGTGTAGCATCCACTAAACACTCATCACATAAAGCATATAAATTGGATGATCATCCATTATTTTCTTACACCCACCAAACTAAATTCTTAAAACTTAGACTCAGGATGAGATTGCAAGTTCCAAATATTTTACTCTTGCTTTGTTGGTGTTACTTCTTGAATGTGCATCTTGCTAATGCTAATGGCTTGTGCATTGACAAAGAGAGGGATGCTCTTTTGAAATTTAAAGCCGGGTTTTCCAAAGACAATTGTGGGTTACTATCTTCTTGGAATCATCAAGATTGTTGTCGATGGGATGGTGTACATTGTAGCAACCACACGGGTCATGTGATCAAGCTCAACCTCCGTGGAATTGCTTTTTCCGATGATAATGAACATTGTCTACAAGGTAAGCTCAGCTCTTCCCTTGTTGATTTGAAGCAATTGAGATACTTGGACCTTAGCCTTAATTTCTTTAATTACCAACCCATCCCAAGTTTCATTGGTTCCCTTTCCAAATTGGAATACCTTAATCTTTCCCACTCAGTTTTTCAGGGAGATATTCCTCACCAGCTAGGAAATCTTTCTCACTTAAAAGTTCTTGATCTTAGTTTCATGTTGTTTGATTTTTATGATACTTCCATGAGGGGTGATCTATACAGTTTTATCGCTGCTGGAAACTTGTCGTGGCTTTCACGTCTAAGTTTTCTGAGACATATAAACTTAAATGGTGCAGATTTAAGTAACGCCACACACTGGTTGAATATTGTCAACAATCTCCCTTTTTTAAGGGTCCTTCGGTTGGATTCATGCCAACTTCCATCAATCTCATGGCCACTTTTATACATAAATTCATCAACCACTCTCTCTGTTCTTAGTCTTGCACGGAATAACCTTAATGATTCTTCAATATTTCAATGGTTATTCAACTTGTCCGGAATTAATACTCACCTTACACATATTGATTTGTCTCTTAACCAATTACATGGTCCCCTTCCAACTAGTTTTGGAAATTTGCAGGCTCTTTCATATCTAGACCTTTCCAATAACAACTTAGATGGAACTGTTCCAACTAGTTTCCGGAAACTCCAATCACTCTCTTTTTTATCCCTCTCAAACAATCAATTTCATGGTCAAATCCCTGATGTTGGTAATTCAAAGAATCTTACTGTTCTTGATCTCTCATCAAATAAGTTTCAAGTTTGGCCTAAAACATTCCATCTAATGTGCAGCTTAAAAGAACTCCACTTGAATTTTAATAACCTCACCCAAGAGCTTTTTACCATAATCCAAACTTTAACTGGATTTCGATGTGTTAATTACTCATTATCATATTTAGACCTTAGTAATAACCAAATTTGGGGTTCAGTTCCTAGCAATATTTTTGCCTTTTCTTCTTTGTCCTTGTTAGGTCTTGGTGGTAACCGGTTGAATAGTACCATTAGTCAAAGTTTGGGGCAACTATCGATGTTGGGATACTTAAATCTTTCTTCTAATTCTTTGAAAGGTTCTCTCTTTACGAACCACTTTTCAAATCTTACATATCTAGTAAACTTGGACTTGTCGTACAATCCAGAACTCAAATTCGAAGCAAATCTTCCATCTCAACTCTCTACTATTCGACTGAGGTCCTGCAAAGTGGGGCCATCATTTCCAAAGTGGCTTTTAGCTCAAACAAGTTATATGGTACTTGACATCTCTAGTGCTGGAATTTCAGACAGGATTCCAAAGTCCTTTTGGAACTCGCTACCACCCCAACTGCAGAGTCTCAACATGTCTCACAACAACATCTATGGCACTCTTCCAAATTTGCACCTAGAAAGTTCTTTTTATGATTTTTCGTTACATATAGATTTGAGCTTTAATAGTTTTGAAGGTACATTGCCATCATTATTTCCAAGCACAGTTACTTCATTTCTCTTAAATGACAACAAATTTTCTGACCCAAGTTTTTTCTTGTGCCCAAAAAATATGTCAAGTCTAAGCAATATTGACCTTTCCAATAACTTATTGTCTGGAGAACTTCCTGATTGCTGGATGAATTTCAGTCAGTTGTGTATTTTGCGCTTAGCTAACAACAACATTTCTGGAGCTGTACCGGCTTCCATTGGTTACTTGCAGCAGCTCCAAGTGTTGCATTTGAGCAACAATAGCTTTTCAGGACA
>JAAKBH010000545.1:187500-209241 GCA_019776075.1 Amaranthus palmeri
CTGTTACGACTGCCCATGATCCTCCTGCTGCTCAACATCAGACCATGCCAATGTGTCATAGCAGGACAATCATAGAAAGTCATCAAACAATCAAACATAAACACAAATACGTACACGTCAGTAACTAGCATCAAATCAAATATAAAAAGACCAACTAGTAGATAACATAATGTTATACCACAACATAAAGTGAATTCATAGGACACAAGCACAAATAGTAATCGTTTACCGTCCACCTATGCTTCTTGAATGTAGGTCTTCACATTTCTCTTCTCAAAACATAACCTCTTGCAGAACACGAGTAGTATCAACTCAACCAAGGCATTAACAGACTATTTAGCACGGGACCCTATAGAGTTTGTCTATCTTAGAGTAAGGTATTCATAGACCATCTCTGGGACGGGTGATTCCTTTGAGGTAAGTTAACTTAGGCGCACTTTTCACTAGCATAAACTATTCTATCATTGAATAATCAATGAGTAACCATTCTATTAAAGTGTAAGCTTTCTATGAATCAATAAGCTTTCTATGAATGAGTAACATTCTATCAGTAGATCTTTTCTTCACTTCATGGCAGTGACATGGCCATGGGCGTTATCGGCCACCCGGCGCCCATGGTAAAGTATGAGCTCATACCCCCTCCAGCTGACCCTCTCGGGTCCTACCTTTGGGAAACTAACACTGGGGTACCAAATCCAGTGGAGAGGCAACCATATTAGGGTTTGCAAGGCCCGCATGGTGACACCTCGGTCAAGGGGCGTTATCGGCCACCCGGCGCCCAATTGACAAAGTATGCTCATACCCCCCTTACGGTGGTCCCGTCGAACCTCACCTAGGGGACTACTAAATCAACCGGATATAATCCAGTTGAGTCACGCCAACTAATCATAATTTGGTACTTTATCAAAGGGGAATAACTCCCGCTTTTCACTATTAATGAATGCCCTGGGATAGCAGAACGCCTATACCCACTAAGCAACTCAAATGAAATATGAAATTCAACTATAAAGGAGTCATTCTAACTCCAAGTAAGGCATAATCTAATTCTTAAATAAGTAAGGGGGAAATGGTTCCCGCCTTCTACTAATACTCTCATTCTCTAAACTATTTTATGCTCGAGGATTTCGTAATCGATATCTCTTCCTACAAGACTTACTTGCTAATATATCATAATTTTGATACAATGCATATATATCACAATAAACAATGAACAATAATGTCTTAAAGGAAAATTGTACATAAGAATTAGTTACTGCGTATACGTACCTGCAACTGCAAGATAACAAGTCGCAACAATCACTTCGAAGGAGGTTCTTACGCCCCTCTAATGAATGGGGCACCTATACACGTTTAAAGTAAGACTAGTAAGGTTACTCGACTTCCTTTAGGAGTTGCTTGCTCTACTAGGTACCCTACTTCGATCCTTACAAGCCACAACTCATGTGAATATGCAATCTAATCATACACCCAACATGTTTACTCACAAACAATGTCATCAATCAATTTAACTATAATATTAATTTCCATTAAATTCTACAACAAGGCATGTTCAAGGGGAACGATTCAACTTATACACTTTTGCAATAAAACAAGACTATGTAACCTTAAATTGTATAATATAGTGTATTACACATGACTTCAATAATCAACTCAAGGTGGTCATGGTTTCCAAGCATATTTGTTACATTCTTCAAGGTTTGAAGTGACAAAGCAAGAGAACAAAGCAATTAGTAGCTTAGGCATCTCATAACCATAACAAGAAATTAGTTTGGTGACAATTGCATACCAACCACATCAATTAAAGCTCAACCATGTTTCCACAATTACAATGACGACACTTAATCACCGTTAGTGACACATGATATAATAATTCTTTATCATTAATTTTATACAATAATTCTTTACAAGTAGTTTCATCACTAATTATTTACTAGTAGTAGTTTTATCACTAATTCTTTATTAGTAATTTTATCACCACAAAACCAACAATAATCACATTCACCACCATAAGCATAATTAGTTTATATTTAACTATTAAAAGTGACCAACAACCCTAACTATAATCAATCATCAAAATCACCATTATTAATCAAAAATAACACTTATCAAAAGCTTTTATGAATTTGTCTCAATATCACAAAACAACCAAAATACATAAAAGTAGTACATACTACTTTCAATTTCACCCCAAACACAAACCCTAACTTATTTATTTTCAAATATTACTTCTAACACTTACCCATTACAATTTTTATCAAGATATAAACTAATTTAAACTAAGATTCATGAAATTTACCCAAACTTTAAAGATTTGAAGCATTAATTAAGAAATGAGGTGAAGAAGCTTACAAAAATGGAGGAGAGAGAAAATATGCGTGGGGATGGAGATAGCCACCGGCTGGTGGTGGCTGTTGGCGGCGGCCGGCTGCTGGTGGCGCCGGTTTCTGGTGGCGGCAGCCACTGGTTGGTGGTGGTGGTGGTTTGGTGTTGTGTGAGAGGGAGATGAAGGAAAAGGAGTAAGAATAAGATTAGAAAAGAGAGTGAGGAGTGTTTATATTTATATTCAAAACCTTGCTCATACTAGTGTATATTATCTACAAGATCCAAAAATAATCCTAGCCCATACTAACTTTGATTCGAACCTCTTTAATTTAGAAATCGTAATTGTATTTTTAGTGTAATATGTTAATATTTAAATTCGAATTTGAAGGATGTTTATTAAGACTAACTTAAATTAATTTAATATATTTATAAAATCCCCAAATGGATTATAATAATAATAATAATTAGTGACATTATTAAAATGGCGGGTTGTTACAGACTACCCCCCTTAAAAAGAGTTTCGTCCCCGAAACTAGAGTAACAAGGACACTACTAAAAAAAAGTATTAAAAAAAATAACTCAAGAAGGTAACCTACCATTTTAAGCCTAAGAATTGGCTCAAAGATCGTGACTTTATTGACACTATTAACAAAGAGAATAATCAATCTACCAAAATAGTCATATGTTTATCATTTTGAGTATTTATAACCACCCAAATTAGCTCAACACCCAATTAAAACATATAAACGTCACACAATTGACCACATACAATCAATCAAAAGCATGTACATATGACACAATTTACTCAACACGATCAATCAAAAGCATGTAAATATCATACCAATTGATAATTATCACACCAGTTGATTCGAACAATCAATCAACAACATGAAAGTTTGTAATAGGTTGTTATCATATAGGCGAGAATGCGTGAAAACGCAGGAGAAAATGCGTATAAACGCACGAAATTCTATCGCATTCTACCCCCCCTTAAAACTTAGTTACGACCCTGTAACTTGCTAACCTCGATTCCTAGGCAAGGGTAGTTTGCTTAGACCATGAAACTTTAATTATTGACCAACTCTGATCTCAATACTACACACCTTAGTATCCAGGTCTCAATACGTTCTCTTAGTAAGACAACCCTGCTCCAAGCTTACAAAAGTAAAGGATCTAGCATATGTGACTTATAAAAGTGTATCGCTTAAACTCTTGACAACACGAAAAGTCATGTTATCTAATGTAATTCTTTAAACAACTTTTCCACTTCTACATGACCACCTAAAGTCGTAGTTTGTGATAATCTTACAATGTACAAAAGGTTCAACTATTGTAATATAAACCATAAATGGGGTAAAATATCAAAAATAACAAGTCCTAAAAGTAAAGCGCACGAAGTTGCTCAACACTTAACTCGTATTACAATTAAACACCCTAGACCTAAGGATACATGAATCTTACAAAACTAATTGGTTACCAAGCCCAATTGATTCGCCACTAAGTTTACTTATCATAACATAATCTTAACCTTTTACTCTACATGAAGTGCTCTTTTCACTAATCATATACGATCAAAACATTTTACAACATACTAATCTTACCTTCGACCCGATTAGTAGATTAATGAATCAAATTAATAACTCAGAACATAATACATGTTTCAAGTATATAATCCAGTTATATATACCATATTTAGCAAGTTGCTGTAATTAATAATCATATGTTCATAGTCATGATACCAATATACATATTATATTTGTTCAACAATAATATCCTTTATCCATCATAATATCAAATTCTAATTACCACACTATAAGGATGATTTAGATTCATGAATGACAACATCAAAGGTCACCAACATTTTTCAGTTATTCACTCGCCATACGACTAGATACGTTGAAAGTATAGAACTTGTATCAAACTACATATGAGTGGAGTTATAAATTATATATGTACGTGGCAAGGATTTCAATAGTATAATAATAATAGTAGTAATGATCAACACAAATGGTATTTTAATATACAACAAGGATAATGTGTGAACACATCTATCTCGCTACAAAAATTATCAAAAACATTTTTGGCAGAATGTCGATACTTAAGCATTAACAGTTAAAACATCAATGACGAGACAACCATCAACCATAGATTATTACATTAACAATCTCAGCACCATACGAAAATACAACAATATGATAACAAAGTAATACATTACTTAAAATTTCCATCACATTAGTTCATTTGAGAACACGTGGGGTTAAATCCCTCTGCGACATAGTATGCTAAACTTAGAACTAACAACTACAACATATGTGTTTATATATAAAAAAAATGCTTTGAAATTACAAACTTCTTTCATTTAAAGCTTATTATGATCCAACTAATTGATACCATCTAAATTAACATTTTTTGACACACTAGTGCGATAATCAATTAACTCAATTCATCACCTACTAATGATTTTTTTTTTTATATATATATATATTTTTTTTTAAGTTTGAAATGTAACTTAAGTTTTCGATTTAGCTCTGAAGTTAAAAAAAAATTGTTTGCATACTTATTTTCATTTCATTAAGGTTTAGATAACAAAAGCACCTCTTAACTTGTATTCTGACCACACTATACTCATTAAGCAAATCCTCAAACTCAATTCATCTCATTTCACATCAAAGCAATCACTTACATGAAAAAAAAAAAAAAATCAGTTTCATCATCTCTATCGACATTAAACATTATATTAGTTCTGCAAATTGATCACTATTCACTAGCTTATACTTGTGACTTCTAATTGTGCTAATAATGTACCAATAGCAAAAACTTTATTATTGATTAAATGACGATGAGTAATGTTTATATTGTAGGCATGTTCAACTAACGTGCACTCTAAAACAAAGAATCGATATAGTACTTGAATTTTCAGAATACTTATATAACAAGTGATTTACTCAGTCTAGTGAATTTAAAACACAACATTGAACCACTATCTACACATATATTACATTAAAGTCTCACTGCAGGCATAAGACATTGACTTAGAACTAACAAATATATTACATGATCCAATCAACTTCAATATGAATCACAAAATCGTTAAACTCATTCGTTGTACTGATTTGAAAGCATTTATCAATAATCACAACCATGCCACACTAAAACTTAACATCGACGTTGCTAAGATCAATTAGCAAGCTTAAAACCGCAATCACAATAAGCCCGAGACTTACTTGAATTTGACAACCCTTAAACTCCAAAGCCATCCTAGAATAATTATAAATTCAAAGGAAGATATTGGACTGATACTAGTTTGGACAATACTCCTTGTGTATTATAACTTTGAACTTATGATCAAAACTTAGAACCAAGACATATTAACAAGCATTACAACCAAAACAAAAATAAAAAGGATAAGTTCGAACCACTCGAATTACTTGTCTGAGTTTCTAGGGTCATTCATGCATCGACAACTTTCAGTTCTTCCTATAATAACATACCCCATCAACATAACTAATTACACATGATACCATTTAGTTTCATACTTATTTATGTATCCTCAATGTTCTAAGACAATAACCAATGGTCTCCAATTTACACTACTCCTTAGTTAAAAAAAAAATGCGGGAGGTGCACCGTGGCGAAAGTTTCTTGAAGCTTTGGTGCACGCGTGAGCTTTTCGAGGCGCATTTATCTCACTTTAGCATAAAAAAACGCTTTTTAAACATATATAATACTTCAAACAACATGATATTCATATTTTAGTATCAACAAGGTTGAAAACATTATCCTTGCGATAAATACCACTCAAGCACAAAACTATTATAATGAAAATATGAAAATTTCCAAAGTTATTTCTTCTTCACATGCTTTATGTTTTTCTAAAAGAAAGAGCAACAATTTTCGAAACTCTATATTATAGTGAATTTGGGTTTCGAATCATATTTTGTTTTATTTTATTTTATTTTCAAGCAACAAACAAAATTAATTATCAAGCCCAACAAGGAAGCGCACAGGACGCACAATGCATGAAGTGCATCAAGGCGCTTAAGGCGCACGTCTCTTGCAGAGGCCTTTGCCTCGCCTAGTCGAGGCGTTTTCAACCAAGCCTGAGCTTGAGGCGCATAAGGCGCAAAACAAGACACACTTTCTGAAACTAAGGACTATTCCAAGGTATCATGTCATAACCCTAAGTTTATGATCAAAACATTATCTACAAGGTATCATATCAATTTCCTAACAAAGCAACTTCATCTACAATCATGTGCGAATTTTACCCCTCTTTTATTTTATTTTATTTATTTATTTATTTATTTATTTATTTATTTTTATTCCTCGTCCTTATCCTTGTTTAAACTACTTACAATCATACTTGCACATTCATTAAACATATTCAAAGGAATTTGATCATCACATACTATGTTATGATGAACAAATGTACTTGACAAGTGGAACGTTCAGACAGATAAATAAACAGTGAGAATTAATGTATATGATCCATATGAAAACCTCATAAGCTTTATCAAAACAATTAACATAAACAAATATTCAGACACATGAGAATAACTTTCATCGTCACAAGCAAAAGAAAATTCCTGATGCAATGCATCATTCATACTTTATATCTCCATAATTACAACCATGAGTTGAACCAAATACTCAAGGATTTCATTATTGTTTGATAATACATTATTCAAATCTACTGATTTGATAAATCATGTCATCATTCAGACCACAATCATAACTTTTAATTATAAGAATAACACACAAGGGAATGAGTCTCACAACAAGCCGAACATACTATATATTTATCTATTCACGTGCAATGATAATCATTATGCATGCATATGTAATATGAGTCTATCCCATATCTACCCAAACTCTCACGAATAAGTTCTAACTTCAAGAAATTTCTCAACAAATTTGAAAACACAAAGCGTCGAAAAAAAAAAAAATAGGGACCACTGGCTCTGATACCACCTGTAACACCCCTGAATTTCCGACCCCTTAAACGAAATCATAATCGTGAAAGACGAAAGGAAATTCGGGTGTTACAAAAAAAAAAGGGGAAAGGAAAATAATTTAATTAATTGTTAAGGGTTAATTTTAAAAAGGTGGGAACAAAAATTCCGGCAGCATCTACCTTAAATTGCGAGTCTTTTGTAGAATAACAAAAGTTGTTTATAATCTAATAAAGTAAAGGCATCAACGACCTCTCAAAACTATATCGCAGCGGAATGATTCATCGCTGGCTTCTCACATCAACATCCCAATCATGGATCGTGGTTCCAGTGACAACGCTTGCGTTTTAAACTGACTAGACTCTTTTAAATCATACAATTTATAAACTACGCAGCGGAGATACAATATACAAAGGAGAACATGAAGCCTCATAACAACACGTATACAACGAAGCTTACAAACGATAAATAAGAGCTACATAAACAAATTAATGGTATGACACAACTTATGATTCGCCCTCGCCACTCTCCCCCAATGCAGTGCAATGCAAAAGAAGCTTCAATACCTGTTACGACTGCCCATGATCCTCCTGCTGCTCAACATCAGACCATGCCAATGTGTCATAGCAGGACAATCATAGAAAGTCATCAAACAATCAAACATAAACACAAATACGTACACGTCAGTAACTAGCATCAAATCAAATATAAAAAGACCAACTAGTAGATAACATAATGTTATACCACAACATAAAGTGAATTCATAGGACACAAGCACAAATAGTAATCGTTTACCGTCCACCTATGCTTCTTGAATGTAAGTCTTCACATTTCTCTTCTCAAAACATAACCTCTTGCAGAACACGAGTAGTATCAACTCAACCAAGGCATTAACAGACTATTTAGCACGGGACCCTATAGAGTTTGTCTATCTTAGAGTAAGGTATTCATAGACCATCTCTGGGACGGGTGATTCCTTTGAGGTAAGTTAACTTAGGCGCACTTTTCACTAGCATAAACTATTCTATCATTGAATAATCAATGAGTAACCATTCTATTAAAGTGTAAGCTTTCTATGAATCAATAAGCTTTCTATGAATGAGTAACATTCTATCAGTAGATCTTTTCTTCACTTCATGGCAGTGACATGGCCATGGGCGTTATCGGCCACCCGGCGCCCATGGTAAAGTATGAGCTCATACCCCCTCCAGCTGACCCTCTCGGGTCCTACCTTTGGGAAACTAACACTGGGGTACCAAATCCAGTGGAGAGGCAACCATATTAGGGTTTGCAAGGCCCGCATGGTGACACCTCGGTCAAGGGGCGTTATCGGCCACCCGGCGCCCAATTGACAAAGTATGCTCATACCCCCCTTACGGTGGTCCCGTCGAACCTCACCTAGGGGACTACTAAATCAACCGGATATAATCCAGTTGAGTCACGCCAACTAATCATAATTTGGTACTTTATCAAAGGGGAATAACTCCCGCTTTTCACTATTAATGAATGCCCTGGGATAGCAGAACGCCTATACCCACTAAGCAACTCAAATGAAATATGAAATTCAACTATAAAGGAGTCATTCTAACTCCAAGTAAGGCATAATCTAATTCTTAAATAAGTAAGGGGGAAATGGTCCCCGCCTTCTACTAATACTCTCATTCTCTAAACTATTTTATGCTCGAGGATTTCGTAATCGATATCTCTTCCTACAAGACTTACTTGCTAATATATCATAATTTTGATACAATGCATATATATCACAATAAACAATGAACAATAATGTCTTAAAGGAAAATTGTACATAAGAATTAGTTACTGCGTATACGTACCTGCAACTGCAAGATAACAAGTCGCAACAATCACTTCGAAGGAGGTTCTTACGCCCCTCTAATGAATGGGGCACCTATACACGTTTAAAGTAAGACTAGTAAGGTTACTCGACTTCCTTTAGGAGTTGCTTGCTCTACTAGGTACCCTACTTCGATCCTTACAAGCCACAACTCATGTGAATATGCAATCTAATCATACACCCAACATGTTTACTCACAAACAATGTCATCAATCAATTTAACTATAATATTAATTTCCATTAAATTCTACAACAAGGCATGTTCAAGGGGAACGATTCAACTTATACACTTTTGCAATAAAACAAGACTATGTAACCTTAAATTGTATAATATAGTGTATTACACATGACTTCAATAATCAACTCAAGGTGGTCATGGTTTCCAAGCATATTTGTTACATTCTTCAAGGTTTGAAGTGACAAAGCAAGAGAACAAAGCAATTAGTAGCTTAGGCATCTCATAACCATAACAAGAAATTAGTTTGGTGACAATTGCATACCAACCACATCAATTAAAGCTCAACCATGTTTCCACAATTACAATGACGACACTTAATCACCGTTAGTGACACATGATATAATAATTCTTTATCATTAATTTTATACAATAATTCTTTACAAGTAGTTTCATCACTAATTATTTACTAGTAGTAGTTTTATCACTAATTCTTTATTAGTAATTTTATCACCACAAAACCAACAATAATCACATTCACCACCATAAGCATAATTAGTTTATATTTAACTATTAAAAGTGACCAACAACCCTAACTATAATCAATCATCAAAATCACCATTATTAATCAAAAATAACACTTATCAAAAGCTTTTATGAATTTGTCTCAATATCACAAAACAACCAAAATACATAAAAGTAGTACATACTACTTTCAATTTCACCCCAAACACAAACCCTAACTTATTTATTTTCAAATATTACTTCTAACACTTACCCATTACAATTTTTATCAAGATATAAACTAATTTAAACTAAGATTCATGAAATTTACCCAAACTTTAAAGATTTGAAGCATTAATTAAGAAATGAGGTGAAGAAGCTTACAAAAATGGAGGAGAGAGAAAATATGCGTGGGGATGGAGATAGCCACCGGCTGGTGGTGGCTGTTGGCGGCGGCCGGCTGCTGGTGGCGCCGGTTTCTGGTGGCGGCAGCCACTGGTTGGTGGTGGTGGTGGTTTGGTGTTGTGTGAGAGGGAGATGAAGGAAAAGGAGTAAGAATAAGATTAGAAAAGAGAGTGAGGAGTGTTTATATTTATATTCAAAACCTTGCTCATACTAGTGTATATTATCTACAAGATCCAAAAATAATCCTAGCCCATACTAACTTTGATTCGAACCTCTTTAATTTAGAAATCGTAATTGTATTTTTAGTGTAATATGTTAATATTTAAATTCGAATTTGAAGGATGTTTATTAAGACTAACTTAAATTAATTTAATATATTTATAAAATCCCCAAATGGATTATAATAATAATAATAATTAGTGACATTATTAAAATGGCGGGTTGTTACAGACTACCCCCCTTAAAAAGAGTTTCGTCCCCGAAACTAGAGTAACAAGGACACTACTAAAAAAAAGTATTAAAAAAAATAACTCAAGAAGGTAACCTACCATTTTAAGCCTAAGAATTGGCTCAAAGATCGTGACTTTATTGACACTATTAACAAAGAGAATAATCAATCTACCAAAATAGTCATATGTTTATCATTTTGAGTATTTATAACCACCCAAATTAGCTCAACACCCAATTAAAACATATAAACGTCACACAATTGACCACATACAATCAATCAAAAGCATGTACATATGACACAATTTACTCAACACGATCAATCAAAAGCATGTAAATATCATACCAATTGATAATTATCACACCAGTTGATTCGAACAATCAATCAACAACATGAAAGTTTGTAATAGGTTGTTATCATATAGGCGAGAATGCGTGAAAACGCAGGAGAAAATGCGTATAAACGCACGAAATTCTATCGCATTCTACCCCCCCTTAAAACTTAGTTACGACCCCGTAACTTGCTAACCTCGATTCCTAGGCAAGGGTAGTTTGCTTAGACCATGAAACTTTAATTATTGACCAACTCCGATCTCAATACTACACACCTTAGTATCCAGGTCTCAATACGTTCTCTTAGTAAGACAACCCTGCTCCAAGCTTACAAAAGTAAAGGATCTAGCATATGTGACTTATAAAAGTGTATCGCTTAAACTCTTGACAACACGAAAAGTCATGTTATCTAATGTAATTCTTTAAACAACTTTTCCACTTCTACATGACCACCTAAAGTCGTAGTTTGTGATAATCTTACAATGTACAAAAGGTTCAACTATTGTAATATAAACCATAAATGGGGTAAAATATCAAAAATAACAAGTCCTAAAAGTAAAGCGCACGAAGTTGCTCAACACTTAACTCGTATTACAATTAAACACCCTAGACCTAAGGATACATGAATCTTACAAAACTAATTGGTTACCAAGCCCAATTGATTCGCCACTAAGTTTACTTATCATAACATAATCTTAACCTTTTACTCTACATGAAGTGCTCTTTTCACTAATCATATACGATCAAAACATTTTACAACATACTAATCTTACCTTCGACCCGATTAGTAGATTAATGAATCAAATTAATAACTCAGAACATAATACATGTTTCAAGTATATAATCCAGTTATATATACCATATTTAGCAAGTTGCTGTAATTAATAATCATATGTTCATAGTCATGATACCAATATACATATTATATTTGTTCAACAATAATATCCTTTATCCATCATAATATCAAATTCTAATTACCACACTATAAGGATGATTTAGATTCATGAATGACAACATCAAAGGTCACCAACATTTTTCAGTTATTCACTCGCCATACGACTAGATACGTTGAAAGTATAGAACTTGTATCAAACTACATATGAGTGGAGTTATAAATTATATATGTACGTGGCAAGGATTTCAATAGTATAATAATAATAGTAGTAATGATCAACACAAATGGTATTTTAATATACAACAAGGATAATGTGTGAACACATCTATCTCGCTACAAAAATTATCAAAAACATTTTTGGCAGAATGTCGATACTTAAGCATTAACAGTTAAAACATCAATGACGAGACAACCATCAACCATAGATTATTACATTAACAATCTCAGCACCATACGAAAATACAACAATATGATAACAAAGTAATACATTACTTAAAATTTCCATCACATTAGTTCATTTGAGAACACGTGGGGTTAAATCCCTCTGCGACATAGTATGCTAAACTTAGAACTAACAACTACAACATATGTGTTTATATATAAAAAAAATGCTTTGAAATTACAAACTTCTTTCATTTAAAGCTTATTATGATCCAACTAATTGATACCATCTAAATTAACATTTTTTGACACACTAGTGCGATAATCAATTAACTCAATTCATCACCTACTAATGATTTTTATTTTTATATATATATATATATTTTTTTAAGTTTGAAATGTAACTTAAGTTTTCGATTTAGCTCTGAAGTTAAAAAAAAATTGTTTGCATACTTATTTTCATTTCATTAAGGTTTAGATAACAAAAGCACCTCTTAACTTGTATTCTGACCACACTATACTCATTAAGCAAATCCTCAAACTCAATTCATCTCATTTCACATCAAAGCAATCACTTACATGAAAAAAAAAAAAAATCAGTTTCATCATCTCTATCGACATTAAACATTATATTAGTTCTGCAAATTGATCACTATTCACTAGCTTATACTTGTGACTTCTAATTGTGCTAATAATGTACCAATAGCAAAAACTTTATTATTGATTAAATGACGATGAGTAATGTTTATATTGTAGGCATGTTCAACTAACGTGCACTCTAAAACAAAGAATCGATATAGTACTTGAATTTTCAGAATACTTATATAACAAGTGATTTACTCAGTCTAGTGAATTTAAAACACAACATTGAACCACTATCTACACATATATTACATTAAAGTCTCACTGCAGGCATAAGACATTGACTTAGAACTAACAAATATATTACATGATCCAATCAACTTCAATATGAATCACAAAATCGTTAAACTCATTCGTTGTACTGATTTGAAAGCATTTATCAATAATCACAACCATGCCACACTAAAACTTAACATCGACGTTGCTAAGATCAATTAGCAAGCTTAAAACCGCAATCACAATAAGCCCGAGACTTACTTGAATTTGACAACCCTTAAACTCCAAAGCCATCCTAGAATAATTATAAATTCAAAGGAAGATATTGGACTGATACTAGTTTGGACAATACTCCTTGTGTATTATAACTTTGAACTTATGATCAAAACTTAGAACCAAGACATATTAACAAGCATTACAACCAAAACAAAAATAAAAAGGATAAGTTCGAACCACTCGAATTACTTGTCTGAGTTTCTAGGGTCATTCATGCATCGACAACTTTCAGTTCTTCCTATAATAACATACCCCATCAACATAACTAATTACACATGATACCATTTAGTTTCATACTTATTTATGTATCCTCAATGTTCTAAGACAATAACCAATGGTCTCCAATTTACACTACTCCTTAGTTAAAAAAAAAATGCGGGAGGTGCACCGTGGCGAAAGTTTCTTGAAGCTTTGGTGCACGCGTGAGCTTTTCGAGGCGCATTTATCTCACTTTAGCATAAAAAAACGCTTTTTAAACATATATAATACTTCAAACAACATGATATTCATATTTTAGTATCAACAAGGTTGAAAACATTATCCTTGCGATAAATACCACTCAAGCACAAAACTATTATAATGAAAATATGAAAATTTCCAAAGTTATTTCTTCTTCACATGCTTTATGTTTTTCTAAAAGAAAGAGCAACAATTTTCGAAACTCTATATTATAGTGAATTTGGGTTTCGAATCATATTTTGTTTTATTTTATTTTATTTTCAAGCAACAAACAAAATTAATTATCAAGCCCAACAAGGAAGCGCACAGGACGCACAATGCATGAAGTGCATCAAGGCGCTTAAGGCGCACGTCTCTTGCAGAGGCCTTTGCCTCGCCTAGTCGAGGCGTTTTCAACCAAGCCTGAGCTTGAGGCGCATAAGGCGCAAAACAAGACACACTTTCTGAAACTAAGGACTATTCCAAGGTATCATGTCATAACCCTAAGTTTATGATCAAAACATTATCTACAAGGTATCATATCAATTTCCTAACAAAGCAACTTCATCTACAATCATGTGCGAATTTTACCCCTCTTTTATTTTATTTTATTTATTTATTTATTTATTTATTTATTTATTTTTATTCCTCGTTCTTATCCTTGTTTAAACTACTTACAATCATACTTGCACATTCATTAAACATATTCAAAGGAATTTGATCATCACATACTATGTTATGATGAACAAATGTACTTGACAAGTGGAACGTTCAGACAGATAAATAAACAGTGAGAATTAATGTATATGATCCATATGAAAACCTCATAAGCTTTATCAAAACAATTAACATAAACAAATATTCAGACACATGAGAATAACTTTCATCGTCACAAGCAAAAGAAAATTCCTGATGCAATGCATCATTCATACTTTATATCTCCATAATTACAACCATGAGTTGAACCAAATACTCAAGGATTTCATTATTGTTTGATAATACATTATTCAAATCTACTGATTTGATAAATCATGTCATCATTCAGACCACAATCATAACTTTTAATTATAAGAATAACACACAAGGGAATGAGTCTCACAACAAGCCGAACATACTATATATTTATCTATTCACGTGCAATGATAATCATTATGCATGCATATGTAATATGAGTCTATCCCATATCTACCCAAACTCTCACGAATAAGTTCTAACTTCAAGAAATTTCTCAACAAATTTGAAAACACAAAGCGTCGAAAAAAAAAAAATAGGGACCACTGGCTCTGATACCACCTGTAACACCCCTGAATTTCCGACCCCTTAAACGAAATCATAATCGTGAAAGACGAAAGGAAATTCGGGTGTTACAAAAAAAAAAGGGGAAAGGAAAATAATTTAATTAATTGTTAAGGGTTAATTTTAAAAAGGTGGGAACAAAAATTCCGGCAGCATCTACCTTAAATTGCGAGTCTTTTGTAGAATAACAAAAGTTGTTTATAATCTAATAAAGTAAAGGCATCAACGACCTCTCAAAACTATATCGCAGCGGAATGATTCATCGCTGGCTTCTCACATCAACATCCCAATCATGGATCGTGGTTCCAGTGACAACGCTTGCGTTTTAAACTGACTAGACTCTTTTAAATCATACAATTTATAAACTACGCAGCGGAGATACAATATACAAAGGAGAACATGAAGCCTCATAACAACACGTATACAACGAAGCTTACAAACGATAAATAAGAGCTACATAAACAAATTAATGGTATGACACAACTTATGATTCGCCCTCGCCACTCTCCCCCAATGCAGTGCAATGCAAAAGAAGCTTCAATACCTGTTACGACTGCCCATGATCCTCCTGCTGCTCAACATCAGACCATGCCAATGTGTCATAGCAGGACAATCATAGAAAGTCATCAAACAATCAAACATAAACACAAATACGTACACGTCAGTAACTAGCATCAAATCAAATATAAAAAGACCAACTAGTAGATAACATAATGTTATACCACAACATAAAGTGAATTCATAGGACACAAGCACATATAGTAATCGTTTACCGTCCACCTATGCTTCTTGAATGTAGGTCTTCACATTTCTCTTCTCAAAACATAACCTCTTGCAGAACACGAGTAGTATCAACTCAACCAAGGCATTAACAGACTATTTAGCACGGGACCCTATAGAGTTTGTCTATCTTAGAGTAAGGTATTCATAGACCATCTCTGGGACGGGTGATTCCTTTGAGGTAAGTTAACTTAGGCGCACTTTTCACTAGCATAAACTATTCTATCATTGAATAATCAATGAGTAACCATTCTATTAAAGTGTAAGCTTTCTATGAATCAATAAGCTTTCTATGAATGAGTAACATTCTATCAGTAGATCTTTTCTTCACTTCATGGCAGTGACATGGCCATGGGCGTTATCGGCCACCCGGCGCCCATGGTAAAGTATGAGCTCATACCCCCTCCAGCTGACCCTCTCGGGTCCTACCTTTGGGAAACTAACACTGGGGTACCAAATCCAGTGGAGAGGCAACCATATTAGGGTTTGCAAGGCCCGCATGGTGACACCTCGGTCAAGGGGCGTTATCGGCCACCCGGCGCCCAATTGACAAAGTATGCTCATACCCCCCTTACGGTGGTCCCGTCGAACCTCACCTAGGGGACTACTAAATCAACCGGATATAATCCAGTTGAGTCACGCCAACTAATCATAATTTGGTACTTTATCAAAGGGGAATAACTCCCGCTTTTCACTATTAATGAATGCCCTGGGATAGCAGAACGCCTATACCCACTAAGCAACTCAAATGAAATATGAAATTCAACTATAAAGGAGTCATTCTAACTCCAAGTAAGGCATAATCTAATTCTTAAATAAGTAAGGGGGAAATGGTCCCCGCCTTCTACTAATACTCTCATTCTCTAAACTATTTTATGCTCGAGGATTTCGTAATCGATATCTCTTCCTACAAGACTTACTTGCTAATATATCATAATTTTGATACAATGCATATATATCACAATAAACAATGAACAATAATGTCTTAAAGGAAAATTGTACATAAGAATTAGTTACTGCGTATACGTACCTGCAACTGCAAGATAACAAGTCGCAACAATCACTTCGAAGGAGGTTCTTACGCCCCTCTAATGAATGGGGCACCTATACACGTTTAAAGTAAGACTAGTAAGGTTACTCGACTTCCTTTAGGAGTTGCTTGCTCTACTAGGTACCCTACGTCGATCCTTACAAGCCACAACTCATGTGAATATGCAATCTAATCATACACCCAACATGTTTACTCACAAACAATGTCATCAATCAATTTAACTATAATATTAATTTCCATTAAATTCTACAACAAGGCATGTTCAAGGGGAACGATTCAACTTATACACTTTTGCAATAAAACAAGACTATGTAACCTTAAATTGTATAATATAGTGTATTACACATGACTTCAATAATCAACTCAAGGTGGTCATGGTTTCCAAGCATATTTGTTACATTCTTCAAGGTTTGAAGTGACAAAGCAAGAGAACAAAGCAATTAGTAGCTTAGGCATCTCATAACCATAACAAGAAATTAGTTTGGTGACAATTGCATACCAACCACATCAATTAAAGCTCAACCATGTTTCCACAATTACAATGACGACACTTAATCACCGTTAGTGACACATGATATAATAATTCTTTATCATTAATTTTATACAATAATTCTTTACAAGTAGTTTCATCACTAATTATTTACTAGTAGTAGTTTTATCACTAATTCTTTATTAGTAATTTTATCACCACAAAACCAACAATAATCACATTCACCACCATAAGCATAATTAGTTTATATTTAACTATTAAAAGTGACCAACAACCCTAACTATAATCAATCATCAAAATCACCATTATTAATCAAAAATAACACTTATCAAAAGCTTTTATGAATTTGTCTCAATATCACAAAACAACCAAAATACATAAAAGTAGTACATACTACTTTCAATTTCACCCCAAACACAAACCCTAACTTATTTATTTTCAAATATTACTTCTAACACTTACCCATTACAATTTTTATCAAGATATAAACTAATTTAAACTAAGATTCATGAAATTTACCCAAACTTTAAAGATTTGAAGCATTAATTAAGAAATGAGGTGAAGAAGCTTACAAAAATGGAGGAGAGAGAAAATATGCGTGGGGATGGAGATAGCCACCGGCTGGTGGTGGCTGTTGGCGGCGGCCGGCTGCTGGTGGCGCCGGTTACTGGTGGCGGCAGCCACTGGTTGGTGGTGGTGGTGGTTTGGTGTTGTGTGAGAGGGAGATGAAGGAAAAGGAGTAAGAATAAGATTAGAAAAGAGAGTGAGGAGTGTTTATATTTATATTCAAAACCTTGCTCATACTAGTGTATATTATCTACAAGATCCAAAAATAATCCTAGCCCATACTAACTTTGATTCGAACCTCTTTAATTTAGAAATCGTAATTGTATTTTTAGTGTAATATGTTAATATTTAAATTCGAATTTGAAGGATGTTTATTAAGACTAACTTAAATTAATTTAATATTTTTATAAAATCCCCAAATGGATTATAATAATAATAATAATTAGTGACATTATTAAAATGGCGGGTTGTTACAGATACACTATCTAAAAATCCAATATGAGTCACATAGTCTGCAAATCGCTGATACCAGGCCCGAGGAGCTTGTTTACCATAAAGGGACTTGCGAAGAAGACAAACATAATCAGGATGAACAGGATCACGAAAACCAAGAGGCTGATGCATGTAAACAGTTTCATTTAAGTTACCATGAAGAAATGCAATTTTAACATCAAGCTGATGAATAGACCATGACTTGGAAAGAGCAATACTCAAAACAGTACGAATAGTTGCAGGTTTGAATACGGGGCTAAAAGTTTCATCACAATCAATGCCCTCCCTTTGAGATTTTTTTATCTCCAACAAGACGCGCCTTATAGCACTCAAAAGAACCATCAGATTTAGTTTTCAAATGAAAAATCCATAAAGAACGAATGATATTAGCATTAGAAGGTCTAGGAACAAGATCCCAAGTATGATTCTCAATAAAGCATCAAATTCTTCTTGCATAGCTTATTTCCCATTCGGGTCACAGAGAGCATGTATGGAATTTTTTGGTATGGGTGAAAAAGAGGCAGGCCCAGCAGAAGATGGGGAATGTGGTGAATTCGGGTGGTGTGGGTTGGTTTGTACCACAGGCCCAAACGCAAAGGGGGAGGAAGAATTAAGGTGGATAGGTGGCTGATTTGGGCCAGGAGACGCAGGCCCAATCAGGATGGGGATGGGTGTATGTGTGTTTTGTGGTGAGGAAGAAATAGAAGGGGAATATGGGGTAGGAGTAGGGCCACTAGATGCAAGCCTAGTAGGTGGTGTAGTGTTGGGTTGAAGTAAAGGAATAGGAATAGGATCATCCAAAAACATGTACTCGTGAGAACATTTGGATATCGAAGAAAAGGGAAAAGACGATTCATCAAATATGACATGTCGGGAAATAATAATTTTGTGAGTCGAGGAATCATAGCACTTGTAACCTCTATGCAAAGAAAGATAGTCCATAAAGACATATGGTGAGCAGCGAGGTTGTAATTTGTGTATTTTTTCGGAAGAAATAAGAGGAAAACATAAGCACCCAAAAACCCGAAGATGATCATAAGATAGAGATTTATTGTAAAGAATGTGAGTGGGACTGAGATTACCTAGCAATTTTGAGGGAAGAATATTTAGAAGATATGTTGCTGTGTTTAAGGTGTGAGGCCAAAAATATGCGGGAAGAGAAGCATGACATAATAAAGTCCGAATAATATTATTTATGGAACGTATTTTGCGTTCGAACTTGCCATTTTGAGAAGATGTTTGTGGACATGAGAAACGAAATTGAATTCCCCGATTATCACAAAATTGGCCAAAATTTTGATTATCAAATTCACCCCCATGATCGCGTTGAAAATTTTTAATTTGAAGTTCAAATTGGGTGTTGATCATAATGTTAAATTGAACAAAGATATCATAGACTTGTGATTTACGGAACAATGGAAAAGTCCACAAATAATTTGTATAATCATCAAGAAACAAAACATAGTATTTATATCCGGATGGACTATAAACAGGAAAAGTCCATAAATCACTATGTATAATATCAAAAAGACGAGAACTTCATTCATAGAGCTACTAAAAGGGAGTTTAATATGTTTACCCAAAGGACAAGAATGATAAATAAAAGACGAGTTTTTATGACATTTGATTGCATTAGAAGAACTCAAAAAATCTAAAATAATTTTGCCCGGATGACCCAAACGATAATGTCAAACACTAGATGAAGAAGCCAAAAAACGGATGAAGGAGAAGACGAAAAGTAGGCTTCATGTGTCAATTTGAACGGATAAAGATCACTAGACCTTAGAAATATTTTCCCGGTGTCCAATTCTTTCACAGAAAAATCATAAGGATCAAACTCAACAGAAACCATATTATCACGAATGAATTTTCGAACAGAAATAAGATTTTTAATGATGTTAGGAGCATGTAGAACCTTTTTAAGGGTTAAGGGATGGTTAGAGGGAGGTAGAGAAACATGTCCGTGACCGTGAACCGGAATCATATGACCATTACCAACAATAATAGATTTATTAAAATGATGCTTTAAAGGAGAATAATGCATTAAAGTACCTTGACATTTAGTTATATGAGATGTCGCACCGGTATCCATATAATATTGCTCATTCGGAGAGGCCAAGGAAAGAGTGTGCATAGCTTGATTAATATTGGTAGGACAATATCCCATAGATGACGAAGTCGATGCAATTGTGATACCCCAGATTTAGCTTGAAAAAGAGATTGATAGACTACTCATATCAACAAGGTGCATCTTCTTTTCTAGGGAGCCCATTTGCTAAGAACTCCACAGTTAAGCGTGCTTGGTAGAGAGCAATCTTAGGATGGGTGACCTCCTGGGAAGTTTTCCGGGTGCGCACGAGTGAGGCCAAAGTGCGCTGGAAAGACTTGTGTTGGTCTGTGGGGCTAGTCTACAGTTTCCATGAGTATTCACCGGCGGTCCGAGGGGCCGGGGTGTTACAGCAATAGCCTTGAGCAGGACGAGGCCCAAGAACACCATTAGATTTACCATTGGGTTGCTTCTTGGAATGATTCCAAGGTTGGCTAGGATGTGGACAGGGAGGATGGGCCTAAGATTGAGAATTGGAAGTGGCCCATTGTTGTTGAGGCCAATGTGAGAAAGTTGGACTAGAAGCTCTTGGACCTGTAGAACCGTACCCATAGGAATGACCATAGTGCTGCTGGTGGTGATGGCGAGTGGTCCGGCCGCCATAGGGAGGTGGTCGACGGCCACTACGAGGGGCGGAGGAATATTGATTACTAAAAGGGAGAGTATTTGTGGAAGCCATAAAAAAATAAGGGAGAAAAAAATAGAGAGAAAAGAGTAGAAAAAAATGGGCGGTAGCCACCAATGATGGTGGTAGGCAACACTAGAAGGGAGGAGGAAGGGGAGGATAAAAAAAACCTATGCTCTTAATACCATATTAGAAATGATTTGTGCTTGATTTCTCATTAATTGAATGAGAATAAATATAAAGTGAATCCTATGATTTTAGGAAACAAGATAATTACAAGATATTTGCTATAATCTAAATATTCACAAAATATTCTAAATATATTATACTATCAAAGATTATTCTAGAAATATTATTCTATCACTTTAAACTTTTACACTTTGTTATTATTTTTCATCAATTGATTACTTTTTTTCTCTTTCTTATTAACATTAAAATATAGTTTGTGTTGAGTTTTATTTTAGTTTAAGAAATCTCTCTTTTCAATTACTAAAA